>LOJH01050200.1:0-12337 GCA_001685095.1 Ellobius talpinus
AAAAAAGAAAAAAAAATAAGTACAATAATGAGGCTAATCAAGACAGCACGAGTGAGAGAACTTAGCACTTATTGAGTGACTACTGCATGCAATGATGGCATCCATGTTACTTCATTCAATGTCTAATTGCAAAGCAGACTGATATTTGTATTGTTACCTGTGGAAATAGAGAAATGAAGAAAAATCAAGTAGCAAGAGCAAAGAACCAAGATTTGTACTAAGCCAGACTAGCTCTGCTCAGCTGTTGCTTTATCCTGAAAGACCATTCCTGCCTGCACAAGTGTGATGCACTAATGCACAAATGAACAATTATCTATGTTCATTCGCATATAAGCATCTATATAGTGATCCAATGCTATTGCAAACACATTAAGCATTTGGAGGAGCTAGCATGAGACAGAATTTGAACATACTTCGTCAATCTGGAAGCAATGGAAGAGTGTTGACACACACAGAGAGAATGCACTGAAGCATATCAGAAGTTGCAGTGCCCTGCAGATTTCCCAAGTACTTCTGATAGAGAGAACATGCAGCAACATTTTATGTAGGTACTGGAAAGATGAGTCAGAGCTTGTCCAGAAACCTGACAAACCCACTCCCATCCCTGGCATCCATGTCAAAAGCTTGATATGGTTGCACGCATCTGTAATTCGAGTATTTCTTAACCAAGATGCAAGCAGAGACAAGAGAATCACTCGGAAGGAAAAAAAAGCCAGATAGCCTTCAATAGGCAGTTCACTAAGGCAGCAGACAACACCTGAAAAATGTTGACACTGAGCAGGCTGCAACACCTGAACATTGGTGTTGGCTGAAGCAGCACCTGAAAGCTGTCCTCTGATACTCAAAAAACATGCTGTGCCAGGTCTGGGACCCCTCCCAAAATAAATTATTAATTAGCTAATTAAAAAAATTATTTAAAATATGTTCATTGCTTCCTTGTGGTTCTATCCTTAGGTTGTCTGTTTTACAAATAAACTTGAAATCATATGCATGGTCAGGTATTTCTTTACCTGAATATCTGCTTCTAGTTAGTCATATATGTTACGGTGAGAAAATTCCTATATGCTCTATGTGTATGTATGTTTTATGCACCATGTGTTTTAAGTATATATCTTGGACTGAGGGTATCCTTCAATGACAGAGTGCTTGTTTAGAATGTACAAAGTACTATGTTTGATCTCCAGAAACACAACACACACACACACACACACACACATGCACACACACGCACAGAGGCAGGGAGGGAGGGAGAGAGAAAGAGAGAGAAGGGGATAGAAAGGGAAAAGATATATATACTTACCTAAAATTCTTATTAATACAATTAACCAAGGTATTGGTGTTGTTTTTGTATTTTAGAAGAGACACATGAATTTCATAGGGTTATGGAACTTAATAGGCACACATGTCTTGTAAAGACCACTATATCACCAGCTCAAACCCGCAACCTCATGGTGTTTCTGCTCTCCCTCAATTGTTTTTGGTGTTACCAACTACCAGCCTATTGAGAGATCTTTGCTCCTCTAATGTGTGCCACATAAGCAGTGTGGTTTAAAAAATCAGTTGGAAAGTCCTGCATTTCTGGGATTATATTAATATGGAAAACCACAATTCTATCATAACTAAATAAGTAAATCAATAAATAGGGTGTGTGTGTTTGTGTTTGTGTGTAAAACTCAAAATACATTTAGCTACAGACACATGGCACATAGTAGGAACATAATAATTACTTGCTGGGCAAACACATGACCAGTTCTAAATATTTTTGATTGAATGTTTCACTTTTTCTTTAATTTGCTTGTCAGCATAATATGGGATATTTTGAGCAAGTTATTAAGGATAGAAACACATTCAAGAAAAATACAAAGTCATTTGGGTACTTGAGTGTAGTGGTGGTGCCTTTTGTCTCTCTGTAGCCAGCCAGTTTATTGTTAAGCTGATTAGCTCATCAGCAATTAATTTAATTATCAATGATATTAACATATTTGGATTCTTAAAGTTATTAAGCCAACCACAACCATTCCATTCCTTTGTATTTTAAAATAACTGGGTTGAGGTGTTAGACAAAAAGTAGCAAATAAAGCTATGGTGTTCATAACACAGGCACACCAAAATGACCCGTGCGTGAGGCAAGAGTCTATACAAAGGAAGGCAAGAACTGCATGGACTTTGAGCAATGTGTGGGCTACTTCTCTCTAGTAAAGTTGAAAACATTTAGATAGAAGTTATATCTAATGCATTCCCGACACAACTTATTACGACTTCGAAATTTCATCCTATATTCAGTACATGCAGTTGCTAGGTAAAGCCCACAGATGCTGCTATTCCCATGGTTGGGGGTGACACTAAGAGAGGGTAACAGACGAATTATTTTAAAGCCTTTGGGCTCTGTTTTGTTGTTGTTTCTGAAATTATGATTAAAGAAAAAAATAAGAAAGACCAAAATGCTGCACTTAAACTAAGACTTAACATGCATTTTTTCAGAAAGAACAAAAAGGTATAAATTATGTCTGATTGAACAAACACAACTCCACTGTTGAGCAGCCAGTCAATGGAGAGGGCAGGGAAAGGCAATGGAGCAAAGTAATGTGTAATCTCCCCAGTCAATGGGCTGTGGGCAGGCCTGGGCGGCCCATTGCTGGAGGTGTCAGGGAGATAAATAGCAGAGTGTCCTCCTCAAAAATATGATTAATACCCTGCTCGGTCCACTGCTGAAGATGTAGTGGGTGCAGCTGGTCGGGACAGCAGTTGCATAGAGGGAAAATCCAGGACGATGGCAACAGAGCAGAGAGGGCAAAGAGGAGGACACATCGCCCCTAGAGTGGGACTGCCGAGGCCTGACACATGGGGAGGGCTTTGCAATGACCAGAAGTCTTCTTATGCTGCAACTTAACTAACACTTAGCGGCCTCTCAGGCACGTGCACCTGAGCCTCAGAGGCCATGACCTTGAGAGGCAAAGACAAGCAGAAGTTGCATTTTTTTGTGGAATATAGATGCCACCTTGGAAACGGTGAGTGATCTTGAAAAATTGTGCTATTTATGGTGTGACTACCAGTCGGTGCACTCCCTTCAAACTTTATTTAATCCTCACAGGTCACTCTGTGGTAATGGGGTTAAGTTCTGATTCTATGGAAGAGGAGGGTGAGGTCCAGAGAAGGCAAGTAAGTCATGCAAAGTTACTACGTCATACGTGGCTCAGGGCTTCTAGGGTCTACAGATGTCTTTTATTTTTATCAAACTGTTCAGATGCCCAGAGATTTTAGGGACAATGCTTAGATCATTCAGAGGTCCCAGGATTAGGGACAATGCTTAGATCATTCAGAGGTCCCAGGATTAGGGACAATGCTTAGATCATTCAGAGGTCCCAGGATTAGGGACAATGCTTAGATCAGAACTTGGTTTGGCTTTCTTGTTGGTTTCACTCATCCTCCTCCTCTACCTTTCAAAGAATTTGATCAGCACCCCCCCCATTTCCCTAAATCCTGCATATAAGCACATCAGCAAACAGCTTTCAGGAATTGTCAGCTGTGTGTTCTCTTACACGTGGGAGGGCTATCTATTGAAAACAAATACAGGCATTTCATGCAAATACACTTTGTTGTATGATATTTTACTCCTTTGGCTTTTAAGGGGTGCTGCGACCTGGCTCCCAGATAAATCACATATAAAGGCTTATTCTTAGTTATTAATGCCTGGCCATAGCTTGGCTTGTTTCTAGCCAGCTTTCCTTATCTTAAATTATCCCCACTACCTTTTGTCTCTGGACTTTTATGTTTCTTCTGCATGTCTTATTTTCCTTCTTACTCCATGGCAGGCTGGGGTGCTGGGTGTCTGGCCCCTAGAGTCCTCCTCTCATTCTCCTCTTGTTCCTCTTTCTTCTCTCATCTCAGATTTCTCATTCTATTTCTACTCTCTGCCCGCCAGCCCGTCTATCCTTGCTTCTGCCTTGTTGTTGGCCATTTAGCTCTTTATTAGATCATCAGATGTTTTAGACAGGTGCACGAATACAGCTTTACAGAGTTAAACAAACGCAGCATAAACTAAAGTAACACCTGAAAATAATATTCCCCAACACCACTAGCTGATAGAATGTAGGGGAGACGTCTACTTTGCCCCATTCCCTTTAATAGGTGAGCCAGTCTTTCTGAATGGTTGAAGTACTAAAGGTGAACACAAATGTGGCTCCAGTATTACATGGGACAAGGATGGTGCCAGAATATAGAACAACATGCCGGAAATCCACTTTTACCTAGCATTATTTTCTCCCTGCACTTTGTTCTTAAATGCAGTGAACTTATGCAAATCCTTACAAAACTCGATTCTCAAACTGAAGCAAAAGTGAAAAAGAAAGTCTACATTCCCTATAATAAGACTTGTTACAAATTAGGCTCCACAAAGAAATGGCACGTCTTCAAACAGTAATTCCAATCTCAGAGAGCTGGAACAGGAATTCAATGGCCTGAAGCTCACATTGGCATCCCATGGACGGGATTCAAGATATCTTGCTTCTGAACAAATGGGAAGATGTTGCTGGGGAATCCTTGCATCATTGTTTGAAGAAATTCCATGATCTGACCTCAGAAGTCACTCTTAGCCTGATAAATTTCTGGTGTTTAATAAAATATACTTTTATGGCTCCTCCACAACTGATCAGAGGAATCTATTTCTCATGATCTCTGATGGGACTTTTTCATCTGCTCTTCTATTAGGCAAGCATGAAGTCCAGAGCCCTGTTCAAATCTCATTCTTAGTAGTAGTTCTGCTATGGAGTTGGGAAATCTACATGTACCACAGAATTCTAGAGGAAGATGGTGATATCACTGACCCATGGGTGTCAAGGTCATGTTCGTTCTGTCATGTATTTTAGGTGGTCATGTTAGCCAAATGCATTCATTGTAGGAGGTAGAGCCAAGGCTCTAACTCAAG
Organism: Ellobius talpinus; assembly: GCA_001685095.1. Lineage (NCBI taxonomy): Eukaryota > Metazoa > Chordata > Mammalia > Rodentia > Cricetidae > Ellobius > Ellobius talpinus. The sequence goes on from LOJH01050200.1 coordinate 4,925, forward strand.
AATGTTTGGCCACAGAATGCATCCTTACATTGTATCAGCACTTCTTTGATGAGGATATGCCTCTCAGCCTTAAAAGCATTGAGATCTATCTAGAAGAAGCAGGAAACACAGAATTGGAAATGAAGTTTCTGGAGTGACAACTTATAACTCAGGCAGACTGACCCCTCCATGCATTCTCCAGAGTAATTTTGAGTTAATGCATCTTTATGAAACTTGAAGCTATAGTAAATTCTTTGAGGAACTCTTGAGTATAACTGTTTAAATTAAATACCTGGCAGTGTATAGTACCCACAAGATTGAACCAATCACCCATAGTCACAGATGCCTGAAATGTCTAGGAGGTAGGAACTTACACAAGAACACAACAGCCAATAATGATGGAAGTCTTCCCATCTTTCTAAAAGAAGCCTTTACCCCACTGAAAGTTGCTTTGCCAGTGCACTCTTCCAGAGTGTGATAAATGTTCATCAAACATGAACGTCAGCCTGTGTGGACATCATGAATGTCTCAGTGACCCATCATTAGCTTAGACTTTTGCATTCTTGGTACATGAAAACAAGAAATGACACATTGGTGTTATACAGCTGATAAGGAAGGTAACAGGACTGGCCAATGATCATCACCGGATATGAAGAATCCAGCTTCATCTGCATTATTCCTGATGCTGTACAGGAATATGCTTTGCAGGCCAACTTTTGTGTGTGCTTTGTTGTTTTCTGATGAAACAAAATAAGCCATAGTAGTGAGAATAGGCCATCGGTTCTTTAATATAAATGTGATTTTAAAGATTTCTCAAAGATTTACACAATTGAAGCAAAGTGGGAATGTGCGAGCTTTTACAGGAGAAATGGTTTGAGTTTAATTATAAAAGATAGTCTAGTAGAGTTAGACAAATCTCATGTCCTTGATTCATTATTTCAATAGACCCTTCAGAGTGAAGTGGGTTTTGGTATAGGTTTAATATTACTTTTAGAGCTCGGGGAGGAAGTCAATATTTAGAGGTACCTCACAGTCTTAAGATATTTCATCTGATAGTGAGACTAAAGAGAAAAATAACAATAGAAAGCAGAAAATCTGAGATCATACCTGTACCCTCCCTCCTGAATGCATAATTTCTTCTTAAGTAAAACACTAGATAAATTCATGGACTTGAGACTCATGCAAAAACTAGATGCTTTCAAAGGCCTTGGTTAATGAGGAATCTTTTAAATGTCACATCTACAGTGCAAATTAACCAATATTGCATAGGAAAATCCCTCACACGAAATCTGGTCAATGGTTTATGACAAAAAAATTAATGCTTTCTGTCAAGAAGAAGGGTTAAGTTTAGTATTAATCATAAATTGACCTTTAATTGCCAAACAAAAGCACTTTGTTATTTCACTACAATCGCGAACTCACCCTGAGCATTAGAAAAAAAAATCATAATTTGCTTAGTATAAATATATTAAAGTATTAAGCCCACTCTGCCACTCAATTAGTAAACATGTCAAGGGGTGGGTGAGTTATTCATGGTTCAGAGGGCCAGCCCCTTTTTGCGGGGAACTTTTTTCCCTCTAATGAAATGATGGATAATCTGGAAGTGGGTGCTTTAAGAAGATATTAATCATTCTCTGTGCTAATGTTAATCATGCGTTCCATCATCTCCAGATGCCATGGATCACCTTCCTCTGAGACAAAGGGCATCTAAGCCCGAGAGTCCTTTTGATCACCTTTCTATGGGGACTGTCACATGCAGCTGACAGGAATACAGCTCCAGTTTTTAGGGCATCCTTAAGGTAAAAATGGCAGGTGCAGACTAAAACACTTTCCTTGGCGTGCCGAACAGCACAGGCTGGAGTCTTTCTGGGGTTCTAATTTTTTATATCCCTCTGGTTATTGCTGTTTCTATAATGGACAAAACAGGCTTAAACTTCAGAGGCAGGACGTAGAAGCCCACGAAGTTAAGGATAAAAGTGTGCATGCCAGCAAACTACCTTTACAGACTAATTTTACAAAATGTTAGCTTTGAAGAGGGAGGGGCACTGCAGTTCTTGGAATGTCTCTGATGACTGGTTTGTTAATAAAACATAGTGTCTCCAGAAAGACTTCTAGTTAATCAAATAAAGAGTTTTTAATGGCTAGTGTTTTTTAGGGTGAAAAGAGGTATTGAGTAAAATCTGAGGTCAATATTTGGAGGCTGTAAGTGTCCTTATCACAGACCACAGGTTCTGAGTGCCTGCAGAAAAACTGAAACAATTCCTCATGCGAAGAGGCTATTCTATTTAAATTGGCTCAGAAAGTTAAACCTGCTGGAAAAGAATAATATTCCTATCATTTCCCATCTGTAGGTAAAATCTATGGAGATCGTAGAGTTAAGTAACATCTTTGCAAACTTGAGGAACAAATTTCTTAAATCTATGTCTGCAAGTAGTGAGAGCTAGAAGCTCAAACGAGGATTTCTAATGAGATCATGTGATCTTCTTTTTTTGTGGCCTATGTTCCTTAGAGCAAAACATTCTACATGGTGGGTTACAGTAGTCGAACCTGGTCACAAACACTAAATACTAGACATTAGGTGTGGATACACCAGGATTCCCGAGGCCCACTTGCTGACCTGCCGGAGAATAGTCATTTTATCCTTCTCTCAAATGTAGGTCTGCAGTCACTCTGCCAGGTTGGTTTGTGTTTCTTGAGAATCCACCAAATTCACAAAAATCTGCTTTAAGGGTTACATTTATGATGTACCTACTAGGATCCTTGACCGAAGCACATTTAGCACCATGATCCTTTCCCTTGACTTTCCTCTCTGCCTCCACCTTGGGGGTCACATCTCCTGTAGTAGATTAATTTTGGGGGAAGTATTGGTGTCTTTCTCATGACCCTACATTGAATACATTTTCTTACTGTCACATAATTCTTTGTTTCAAGTTTTTCCTTGTCTTCGTCTAGACCATATTGCCAGATGACACTGTCACTACCTCCATCTCTGTGTACATCACAACTAACGAAACCTCAGATATAAGTGATACTATAATGTTCCTTAGTGTGTGTGTGTGTATTCCATCATGCATTAAAGCAAATGTTTTCTGCAGCTTGGAATGGATAGCAAGGACTATCCTTGACCAGGCTCCCTTTCCGTCTAGCTGGTGTTCTGCCATAGTCGCTGGGAAGTCAGAGGTCATCAGATGCATTCTCAATGGACTACTCTCACTGTGCTCTAACAAATATCATTCACTGCCCGCCCTGGTTTGAATTGTAAAAATGAAGTATTCCTTTCTCTTCTTTAAAAATTTACTTGAATTCCCACTTGTTCATTGTTTGCCTTATTTTGTAGAACTGTGCTCCTGTACAAATGTGTCTTTGTTCTACGATTTCTTGTATTTTAGTCGATAAATAAATTCAGGGTTCTTCTTTGCTAAGATAAAATGCTTAACTCTTAAAAAGTTACTTTTCTGGAACTTTTTAAAAAATTATCCTGGGTGTTCAGGTCTGCACCAGGTCCTCTGTGCTTATATTATGACTTACAATTTGTTATTTTTTATGGGAATCCTCAGTGTGTGAAGGAGTGGGTCTCTGAATTTTGTCCTTTCTCTTGGACTCTTTTTTTTTCTGTTGATCTGTCTTGTTAAACTACGATGTGATAGCTTTTGTTTTAGTTTATATTTTATATTGTTATTTTTTAATAAATGAGTAAATACATGTAAACTGAGATACCAGGGTAAAGGTTAATAACTGAGCTGTCATCTATGCCTGCTGGGAGAGAGAAAATCAGTTTTCTTCAATGAAATGACACAAGCTATATCAAACATCCCAGGACAGGTCTTATGTTCAGGAGTAGTTGACCAACATACAATGAAGTCCACATTTTCTATGTGTTTGTTTTGGTGTGTGCGTGAGTGAGTGTGTGTGTGTGTGTGTGTGTGTGTGTGTGTGTGTGTGTACTTTTATTTGGCTACAGTTTGACAAGGATTTTTTTTAAATTTTGGCCAATGTATTTTGTTTTCTGGGTTTTGGGTGTTTTTCTGTTGTATAGAGCTGGAGGTTTGTTTTTTGAGAAATAATTTAAATTTGGATGGGTAATGAGGAGGAGAGGATCTGAAAAAACTGAGGGGAGGGGAGAAATGTGGACAAAATCCATTTAAATTTAAAAATTGTTTTAAATAGCATATTTCACTATTTCTTTATGTGTTTATTGGTATGCATGTGTTTTTGTGCATATGTACATGTTTATATATCCATGTAAATATGTGCTAAGAAACCGAAGTTCAGTGTGCTCTATCCTTTCCACCTTATTTCTGAGACATGGTTTCTCAATGAATGAGGAGTGCAAAAATTCAGCTAATCTGCCAGTGAGATCAGAGGAGCTCTCTGTCTCCATCTTCTAGTGCTGGACTTACAAGTACAAATGTTCTCAACCACTCCCAGCTTTGATATGGATCAGAGGGATCTGAACTCAGATCTGCAACCATCCATTAAGCATTTTACCCATCTTTCCAGCCCCACAGAGTTCATCTTAGTTGAACTCCCCATTCCTTTTTTCTTTCAATTATTACCAAAGGCCCTTGAAAGATGTGTAAATAATTTTGGAATGCTTTACCATACGATTTTTACAAAGCTCTTCTGGCAGTTGATGTTGGTGATGTTTGCAAACTTCTATTTCTAAGGCCACCAATGATTTTCTGTTCTATATTGAGAGTTTACAATACAATTGACACTACAGGTACTAGGGACATGGCAAGGGATATAGCACTTCTTCAGAACAAAGGATTACCCAATTGCTTTGGACTCCATATGATAAGTAATACAATTAATGTGCTTGTGTTTCAAGAAAAAATTAGCTGAGCATATTGATGCTTGCCTTCAGTTCCAATACTTGAGGCACAAGGTGGACCACTGCGAGTTTGAAGCCAGTCTAGTCTACATAGTGAGTTCCAGGCCAGCCAGAGCTAAACAGGGAGACCCTCTCTCCAAACAAGTATGCCATCTTCTGCATCAGATCATTTTTTGATGATCTGTAATCTCTACAAGGGCCCTAGCAATATATTCAAACTCAGTGTTTTTCAAAATAGATACACCAGTCTTTAATTCTTAGATCTGTGGCCTGTTTATCTTATGATAATATGGAGGCTATATGCAATTGCATGCTTTCCTAACTTGTGGTATAATACTCTCTGAAGATGCTGGGCAGCCCCAGGAAGATGTAAAAAACATTCACTCACATGCTAAATAAGAAGGAAAGTTCATCAAGACTCTACTATTGTCATTTTATTATTATTATTAATTTAAAATTATGTATATTATGTGTAATATGCAATGCATAATATATTATATTATTAATATCATAGCATCTATTGTATCATTAAATAATAAAATGTATTTTAATTTTTTTATATATTATTAAAATAATAAAAATACTAGATAATCTATAATATCTATTACTATAAAAGTAATAATACTAGGAGCGCTATAATACAATAAGATGATAGTACTTTATATTATATATACTATATGTTACATATATTATAATACCTATCATAACATTATAGTATTACCTATAGTACTACATGTACTATTATTACATTAATATAAGTACTCTTAAGATAATGCTATTGATAATATTTATAGTACTTGCAATTATAATAATACTACTTATGATACTTATAATAGGACCATTATAATAGTACTTATAAAAGGACAGTTATAAAAGTACTTGTAATAGTACTACTATTATAAATAATGATAGAGTAGTACTCTATTATAATTCCTATACATATTATATACTATTAATTTTAATTATATTATAATAGAACTATTATAAGTACTATTTTTGTACTTGTCCATTCATCAATTAGTTACTTATATTAAGTTGCTTTTGAATTATGATATTTTATATTTAGCCTCTTTTGCATCATTGCATGATAAATAGAGAAGCATCAAGAACCAGTATACTAATGCATCATATCATAATCATGTATGTCTAAAATAAACTTGACTCAGTTGATAGTTATGTACCATTTCATAATCATCTATGTCACAAGTAAATTTGACTCAGTTGTGCTTATTCTGAGATATGTTTCTAAATACACATTCTTATTCCATAACATATCACCTAACGAAGAAGACTAAGCACTGGAAGACATATTGCTTGACAGGAAGAATGAAATTAATCATTTTTATTTTATGCTTTCTAAGACCACATCAGTGCACACCAGTATATGCTCTCTCCCTTGCACAGTGAAGATCACCTCTCATGTGGGATTCCCTTCTGAATGTTATGATTACAATTGGTTAATAAAGGGACTGCTTTGGGCCTATAACAGAGCTGGAGGGGAACAGAGCTAGGCAGGGAAAACTAAACCGAATGCTGGGAAAAAGAAGGGCAGAGTCAGAGAGAAGCCATGGAGCTGCTGCCAGAGGCAGACATGCAGAAACTTTAGCTGGTAAACCACAGCCATGTGGTGATACACAGCTTAATGGTGACAGGTTAAATTAATATGTAAGAGTTAGCCAATAATAAGCTAAAGCTAATGGGCCCAGCAGTGTTTTATATAATATAGTTTCTGTGTGATTATTTTGGGAGTCTGAGCTGCCAGGTGTCCAGGAAACAAGCATTCTCCCCACTACAGATTGGTGTGCCAATGTGGTGGACTAAATCCAGATAAAACCTAAGAGGGCTTGGAAAGGTATTCCAGACATTAAAAGACAAAGTTTAGCTGCATTTTTTTCAAATGGGCTTTTGTCACTGGCAGAATGCTACTGCTTTTTAAAGAGAGACTTTCCTGATTCAACAGTAGAAAAAAAAGCCATGCGGTTTTGAAATGCCAGCTTTCTCTACTGTGCTGGCACCATGACCTCTGGCTCTTTCAGGAGACTGTGCATTTGAATGGTTTTATGAGTAACATGCTATGGCTTGCTAGGTGGCAACATGGACTGGCTGTGTGCCTAGAGATGGAGCACTGTGCATTGTTATCAGAGGTGGCAAACAGCTCCACCATGCTGGACTGGGCAGGGAAAGCAGGCAATGCCATATTTCCCCTAGCAATGGCGCTGCTTAAGTTTTTAAGAAGTGCTGAGCATTTTAAGAAGCACTCCTGGACAGTAAGGAATTACAGCTACACGATAGAACATATTCAGACATAAAAGACCTCTAAATGGGTCACAGTGTTGGATAAATGTACATAGGCTTGAGAGAGAGAAGAAAAAGAGTACAGAGAGTTATAAAAAGAAGTAAATGATTTTTAAAAAATAAAAGAGTCTTTAAAGAGACAAAGTACAGAAGTCATAGATTAAAAGAGTAAAGATAATAAAATAAATATTAAAAGTAATAGAGTGTAAACAAGCCACATAAAGATTGAGAATACACAGAGAGTCTTATGCATTATTGTGTTTTCTTTGAATTTTTTGACTGAGAAGGAGCTAAGTACAGAGAGA
>LOJH01050201.1:375-12719 GCA_001685095.1 Ellobius talpinus
GGGGCGCACTATTGTTGTTGCTGGACTTAGAACCCCTGCGACCTTGCACATCCTAAGCAAATACTGTTATATCACTGAGCTACACCCTAGCCCAATAAAAATCTTTTGGAGAAGACTAAATCAAGAGACTATCCATGTGAGGCCTTTAAACCCAAAGGGGGCCGTAGGCAGGCTCTGGCAAGAGGTGGGAGACCAAAGACACACATAAACAGAAAGCAAGGCCTTGGAAGAAAGAACAAAGGACTAGGGCGCTTGGCTTGGAGAAGGCTGGGATTTAGGGGTTGGGTTTGACAACAGATTCATAAAACAAGGTTTTCTAATCCGAGTAGAGCAATTGCCTTCAGCCACAACCTGAAACAATTAGAGTCAAGTGGTAAATTAGATACAGTATTTTGTTTAAAAAAAAAAAAAGTCCCTGCCCTAGGCCGATCAGATCACTAGGGTTTGGTCAGAGGAAATGCCGGCCTGTGGCCATTTCCAACTCCTGGCAGGGCGCCAGGAACTGAAGCCCTCTGGGATACTCAAACCCATTCCCAAAGCCGGAGAACGCGCAGCACTGCCGCTCTTTTAAGCTTTGACTTGGGACAAATGTGCATTTAAAACCTGGCAGGGCACAGTCTTGGAGATTGTTGGCCTGGGGGCAGCAGCGACGGACTTTGGGAAGGCAAATGACAAGAGGCTGTTTTCGCACCAGAACGGATCTCAGGCCCGCCCCATATCCCCGCGGGGTGCGGAGCCGGCAGAGGGACCGGCCACGGGTCGCCAGGGACGCTCCCAGGAGCGCGCTCAGGTGCACCAGGCGCTGCTCCACAGCTGCTCCCCCGCCGCCTCGGGAATGGGGCTCGACTGAGGTCGCGGCTTTCCCGCCCGCAGGCTCGGGGNGCGGGGCGGCCCCAGCCACATCCCCCGCGTCCCATTCCCCCGCCCCCAAGTGCAGCCGGGCCTCCACATCCTCCCGGCGTCTGTTCTTCCCGAGGTCCCCACGAGAGACATGGCCGGGAGCAGTGAGAAGGCGCCAGACTCCGGGCGAGGCGTCGTGGTAAATGCAAACTCCGGACCCCGGGCTCCCTAGCTCGCTCCCTTGCCCTCCCTTCGTGGCATCCTCTTTTAGCTGAAATACGTTCCGGTGAGAACCGGCCATGGCTTTGTTCCTCCTCCGGGCGGAGATCGCTGCCTTCCTCGCATTCAGGCCTCCCCTCTGCACCCTGTCTGACGAAACCCCTGCTAACATTGCTCCCTCATCCCTAGTTCCCAGTAACTCCTCCTCTCCCACCCTCCCTCGGGTTCCTGGCCTGGAAGCCTGCGTCCTCCCAGGTCTCCACTTCTGCTAACCACAAAGAACCTGGCCTGCCAGCTGGGGTCTGCGAAGATCCCAGGGTACAGTTCTAGTGGCCCTCCCATCAGCGCTGCCTCCTCACTTCAATAAGTTTCAAGTTTTATTTTCAAAAAAGCCACTGAGAATTCTTCAGGGCAGCCAAGCTATAGACTAGCACAAGTGAATGGAATTGGAGCCTTGAATCTGGGGCGCGGCTCTGCAGAAGTCAGCAGCCGGAGTGCCAGGCGCCTTGTCTGTGAAAGAAGGCAAACTGAATGTGTGAAATACCTAGTAATGTGTCAAAACGGAAGGATGGAGGGTGGGGCCAGATCCGAACCTATGCAACTCTGGGGATTCAGTATCAACCAGCAGGTAATAACCTCCCGGAATCCTAGAATCAAGCTCCAGAGGATGGCGGTTATGACTACCAGGATTGGTGTGAAAAGGTGTGCAGGTGGTGGGTGGGGCTGATTTGACACTAAGATTCTCTTCTCAGAGTTCAGTGTGTAATTCGCAGTTAATCTGTTTATGGAAATGAATGGACTGAATTAGAATGAGTGTGTTGGGAAGGAAACACCTCTCACTTAAATAGAACTGTTCAGTTTGAAATGTAGGGTTCACCTCTTAATTCAACAGCAAGACATGCCTTTCTTAAAGGAGGGGTGCCTTTAGTCTGTTCTGCTAGTCTGGTCCTACTGATGGAACAAGACAAAGGCTCTTTTTTCCTGAAATGTGCATTCTTGGGGAGGGACCCAGGCAAGCAGGGTAAAAACACACAGTCAAGATAACTCAGACAGCCAGGTGGACAACAGGAAGGAGAACAGTTAGGGGGAGGGGGTGAGTGCAATGTCTTTGCTCACATGATCAGAGAGTTGTTGTGACATTTCACCCAAGATCTGAAACATAAACAAAAGGTAAACGTGGGGACCCAAGGCACAGAGACGTGTCAAGGGCAAAGAAGAGATCATTGTATGTGTTTTTACAATAGAAACTCACCAGTCCCCATGGGTATGACAGACCAGACACAAAGGGGTGAAAATATGAAAGAGGAAATCATTAAATCAACTCTCATATTAAGTCTATAATGCTCACAGATCAGGTTACCCTGTTGGCAATTTGAAATCCATACTTAAACTCCAGAATGTGATAGGGTAGATTTGGAAAACCATCAACAGAAGGTTAGTTAATATTTTGGGGATAAATGAAGAATGAAGTGGAAAATGGAAGAAATAAAAACAACTATTTAGAAGAGATACCTGGGGAACCCCCAAATGCGAGCATTACACTGTGGCACAAAGCCAGATAAAGTGACCACCAAGAATGAAGAACTGTATGGGAGAAACCAAGAGAAGAGTAGGTGCCAGGAGAACACGGTTTGGTGGAAGTGGATTTGCCAGGGTCATGAGATCATCAAGAGTGTCAGATGCTGCCAAAGGAGCAAGAAGGATGGGGGTGAGCAAGAGGCCTTTAGTATGGGGCATCTTTCAAATAGCCCCCCCTAGAATACTTAGAGTACCACTGTCTCCTAAATACTAGATGCTTCTGAAGAACAGTAGCATGATCTGGCTGGATGTATGTGTGCCTCAGAGGCAGAGCATTTGCCTTGCATAAAATCCACCCCAACACCACTGTTAAAAATCAAAAGGGATTAAATCTAGATGTACTAATAGGGTGAGTAAATCATTGAAATCTAAAAAGTCAGTGAAGGAATGGTGTAAATATAACAGTTTCATCTATTGGTGTCAATAGACACCTTCTTGAGAGAAATGCATGGTCATAGCAAGAGGTGCATAAGGAGAGGAGAAGCCATGTGTACCAGCTAGTGTGGGGCTTGGGCCCCAAGGGTGGCTGCTAAACTGCACAAAGCGCCCCCAAGGTTGGCAATAACGATAACCAGTGTGTGATGGAAATGCCCTCCATGTACGTTAATTTCTCCAGTAGAACTCGGGTTGTAAAGTTCAGAGAACATTCAGGTGCTGAAGAAAAGGAGGGGCTGGGAAACCTGGAGAAGATGAGTGTGCCAGCAAAATAGATCCAAAATCTTAAGGATGGTGCAAAAAAATCATAAGGAAGTTATAACAATAAAAATACTAGCAGGAAAATAATAAATCATAAAAATTAAAATAAAAACCAGGGGTTTATTGGGCATTTCTTTTGTGTTTTTTGTCAAGTCTTTCATTTAATCTGAACAAATCTGTAAGTAGGTACTCCATACCCTCCATTTTACAGAAAAAAAAATGAGGGCTCTTTGAGAATACATAAAGCCCGTGTTATGTAGCCATGCGATGCACATGGCTAGCAGGTGGCAGAAGCAGACTCTGAGCTTTCAAACACTGCTACCTAGGAGACTGCAGCTCCAGACGTAGGGCTGCTCCGGAGGAGTGGTGTTTATGGGAGTGAGTTGCTCATGTAGAACTAGGGTAAAATAACTGAGTGGGAGGGTGGAGGAGCTACAGGATGGACTAGTTAGAAAGATCAGGACAGTGGCTTTAGGAGAGCATCCAAGGTGTTTAGCAATGACTAGGAAGGAAAACCTGGGTGGGGAGAGCTGCGGGGCAAAGGTGCTAGGGGAGGGGAGTGGAAGGATTTAATCATGACCCAAGCACGATTTGTGTAAGAAGAGCGACTACTAAGAAACCGGAGCCATTTATAGCCCCGCTCTACCAGAAGAAGTGTGCATGAACAGAGAAGTCTCCCCTTCCCAGCAATGAAAAGAAGGGCAAAGACCCATGGCTGACCTAGATGGTAAAAATAAAGAATGGCTGAGATATCAGGCCCCACACAAGACAAGGATGTTATCTCCTTAAGGCTCAGGGAACACTGAGGGAGAGAGGGCAGAAAGAATGTGGGAGCCTCAAGATGGGGAACTGTAATGGGAAAGAGCAGGATGTAGGCTTAGGAGCCACGTACTCCCCAGCAGCAGGTGTGCTGACAGAAGTTAGGCCCTCCTGACAGTCAGCTCTGAAGAGGGACTTGGTCACATGATGCGGATCTGTTGGCAACTCACAGATTCTGGCAGGGGGAAGGAAGCATGGCTGTGTGTACCCACTGCTGAGCCCACCAGGATCCGATAGGAGGTCCAAGCTCAGATGACCCTGGTTAGACAATATGGGGCACTAAACAAAACCAAAGCTAATAGGGAAAGGTATTTATAGGGAGGAGGGGTTGGCCGGAAGGTTCCAGAAAGAAAAGGAGGGACGGTAGATTCAGAATACATAGTGCACATGTATGAAAATATGAAATAACAATTTACTAATAGGAAAGTTAAAATGGGTCTTATCTACAAGTGACTTTCAGCATTTTAAAGACTAAAACAGCACACAAAAATTGTTAAATAAAAAGAGGTAGACTGTGTTCAGAGATCTTGCTGGAAGTTGGTTGTCACTTGGTTGGAAGCTAGTAAAGTCACCAGTTCACACATCCTGGTTATTTCACAGGGAGCTAAGATCTCTGTCCACCTGGCTTTTAGGGGTCGGGTTCTCAGATAGCTTTGTCTCAACAGTTTGTGTTTTGCTAATGTGTTTTCAAACAATCCATAGTTAGTACCTACACAACGAAGTTTAGGAAAAGATGAGAAAAATCAAAGTTACTGCTGAGTTTTTGTTCTGCCTGACTCTCCCCTTTCGTCCATTCTCATTCCCATGCGGGTGGAGTGGCAATATGTGAGAATAAATACGAGGAAGAGAAAGCATGCAGAAGAGGAAGGCATTGCATTGGGATCCAAAGTGTCCTGTGGCCTGTTGAGCTGTCTCGCGTTAGCAGAAGAACACGGGCCCTTCTTTCAGTACCTCTTGTGTCCATTGTTCTGACACGGTAGAGCTGGGCTCCAGGACTGGGCCTGTTGCTGTTTGGGATTCTGTGCTGATGGCGAGAGAGGCACAGGCATGAAAACCAATGACGATAGTCTGTCTGCAGGGAGGAGCAGGTCCAAGTGCATGGAGCTCGGAGCAGGACAGAAGCAGACTTAGGCTGTGCCATGTGTCTCTGAGCTGTTTTTTCTCCCTGGGAAGAAACAGTCTAAGAAGAAAAACAAAACAGGTTGTCATTGTGCTTTAAATGGGAACAAGAGAGTCAGATGGGCTCTGGAATAGGACGTGGTATAATGTGACTCAGTTTCTGTGTTTGTCACTTCTCCAGCTTGGAGATGTTTTGCCTCTTTGAACAGAGAAAGCATTGTGTGGAATAAACACATTATTATCTGCAAGCATGTTATCTGTGATCCTGAAACTATTTAAAGACTCATTTTTTTTAAATTTTTTGTTTTAAAGCAAGTGAATCCATTACCTAAGGTTCAGAGCCACCCTGCATCCCTCCAGGGATAGACTTACTCATAACACAATTTATGTGCAAAGACAGCAAAACAGACCCGGAGCCTCTTGTCTCTGAGTGTTTTAGCTCTGCAGTGAAAACACCATTTCAAATTAGCCAGAAACAATGGTCACTTGTGACTGTTAGAACAGTTTGTGAGAAATGCGTTTCTAACAGATTTAATTCACTGCTTGAGCTGGGGTAGTAAGAGTTTGACAAATTACACTGAGGTTTTTCCTTAAATGAGTCAAAACCTGCTTATATAAATGACTATGAGTTATACGGACTACTGAGGCTTCAATATAGTTACATGGCTAACGTCATTAAGCACTATAGACCACATGCTAGTGAGTCTTATATTATCTGACTTATTTAACCTTCACAATAGCTATGCAAGGCAGTCATTGACTTTATTTTAGAGACATTAATATGACCCAGGTCTTATAGCTAACATACTACCCGGAGGAGGTAGACTTTGATGTCTGTGATATCCACCATTATTCAGGTTGCTCTGAGCTATTGATTGCTTTGACCATTTTCACGTAAAGATTTGTTTCATAATTTTTTATCATCATTTCCTTCACTTTGGCACATGCATGTGCGTTGGGACAGTGTTGCATTTCAATACTTGTTCTGCACTAGTCATTGCATGCACTATTGATGCTATCCACTCCACGGGTTCTATTCTATCCTAAAGAAAGAGGAGTCAGGACTGGGCACAGTGGCATACACACCTTTAATCCCAGCAGCCAGGAGACAGAGGCAAAAGCAGGTTGGTCTCTGTGAATTTTACCTCCCAGACTGGTCTGCCTTGCTAATTCCAGGATAGTCAGGCCTACATAGTAAGAGCCTATCTCAAAAATTAAAGAAAGAAAAGGGAAACAGGGTCTCCTAATCTAAAAATAGCAGGAGTGGAGCCTGACTTTGGCATAGAGAGTAATCTTTGTGATTCAGAGCAAAGATCTGCAAGGATTTGCTTGCAGGGGAGGACCACTGGTTACAGGTGTCAGCTGATGAGCGCCAGGAAGTGGAGGGGTAGCATCGTGTCCAGAAGGAAAGCCAGGAGAAGTGATTGGACGGCCTCCCTGGATCGTCATTACTGTGCTTGTAGGACACTGAGCAGCCACTCTGGTGTTAGAGGTCACAGCCAACTCCTGGAACTTCCAGGTGGGATCCAGTGTTGCTCTGTACACGTTCACCAGTCACACCACCCAGTGTGCTGGTAAGGTGCAGCAAATGCAACCCTTTCTGAGCGTGCAGAGGATTGCACTCTTTGACTCTCCAAGAGCTGCGAAGAGTAGCTCTTTCTATCACAGAGACGAGCTGAGGGCTCAGATTGCAGTTCTGAGAAAAAGACTGTCTCATTCATTTGATTGTTCAATATTCTTAGTACTCAACACCAGATGGGTCAGTGGTCTTGGTACTAGGGATTGAACAAAAAGTAAGATGAAGTCTTCAAGAAGGAATGCACATTCTAGAGGGGTGAGACAGGTCAGAAAACACACACACACATGCACACACACGCACACACATGTACCCACACACACTCATGCACATGCACTCACACATGCACACACACGCACACACATGTACCCACACACACTCATGCACATGCACTCACACATGCACACACACCACAGCACACACATGCATACACTCACATACTCATGTGCACACACCCTCATACATACTCACATAGTAGTAATATACGCTGTGAAGGAAAGTAAAATTAGATATAAAGGATACAGAAATAGGATGGGAAGGGAGTGGAGTGCAGTTTATATTTGTGCTCAGAAAAGGCCTCTCTGTAAAGGTAACAGTGAACGAAGACTGAAGAAAAATAACATGCAAGCCACGTGGTCATCTCAGGAAGAGTATTGTAGGCTAAAGAAATTCTAAACATTTTCAGCAGATTCAGTCAGTGAGGAGTAAGTGGTTGGAGCACAGAGACGGAGAAAGTGATACAGAATCAAGAGAGGGACATTGTTGTGACCACGGTGAGGACTCTAGGTTTTACTCATCATGAAGTGAGAAGCCCTTGAAAAAGTTTGAGCAGGATTATGCCATGATGGGAAATTCACTCCACAACACTCCCTATGGTGGGAGAAGGAAGGCAGGCTTGGCCGTTTCCGCAGTTGTCCAGGCTGAAATGATGGCCGCATAGACCCAGATCAGGGGAGAGAGGGAGGGAGCAGGGGAGCTTGCTCAGGTGTGGTTCTGCTCACCCTGGGAGGGAACTGGGGAGAGGAGGAACTACTGAGGCACAAAGATTAAAGGAAGGAACGAAGCCAATGTCAAGGTTTCGGTCTGAAGAACATGCTGAGATAGGGAAGGGAAAAAATTGGGGAGAAATAGCATGAGTTTGGTCTGACTAGAGACCAAAATTGAATGAGAGTGGCGTGGACTCTATTATAAAACATCCTTTCTAAAACCTGAGTCAAAGGGAGCTGGTTTTGAGTCCTTCAGACAGAGGAAGGTGGGAGTGGGGTAGGGAATGTCTCAATACTCGATGTAGTGACCTGGAGTGACCGGGAATGGGCTCTAAACTAGCCACAAACAGATAAGACAGAGCAGGAGAATGGGAGGTGTGAAAATGTTCCCAAAGAACTGGAGGTAGAGCCTTTGCTAAAGCAGAGCTGCAGAGAAGCCCAAGGGAATAAGGTAGAGGACGACGTGAGAGCAGTCAGCGAAGCTTCCAGGAAGAAGTGGCCTTGACCTGAGCTTCCGAGAAGGAGGTGAACTTTGGCACAGAGACAGAGGGAGCAGAAACAAGGGCAGTGTGTCAGAACGATGAATAAAATCAGGACTGGGAAGAATTAGATGTCCTGGAGACCCCCAGAACACCTCAGGCTATAGCCATTGCTCTTGGTTGTCCACCAGAACTTGATGGTAAGACCCTATTGCTGAAAATATTACACACCTTCATCACAGGGCATGGAAGAGTCAAGTTGGTTCTAACTAAGAAGCTTCTTCCCTGCCAGCTAGTGTTCATAGTGCTGGAAAGTGCTGTGCACTATGTGGTAAAATGATTGACAAGACAAGATACACCTGTAGGAACCCTAGTGACCTGAGTTTTATGGGTGCAACCACCACTTTCTGATGGACTTGAGGCCTGCACCACAGAAACACACGTCTGGTACTGCAAATATAGCCAAGAACCCATGGTTGAGAAGCTCGTAGGTTACAGCAGTGAACCTTTTACAATTATTTTTCAAAATGATAGAGCATCAAACTAACCTGTAAATTCTTGTCCCTTGGGCCAGGCCTGGTGGTGCACACCTTTAATTCCAGCACTCAGGAGGCAGAACCAGATGACTTTCTATGAGTTCAAGGCCAGCCTAGTCTACACAGTGAATTCCAGGACAGTCAGGGTTGTTACAGAGAAACGTTGCCTTGAAAAACAAAACAAACAAACAAACAAAAAACAACAAAAAGCAAACAAAAAAAATCCTGTCTCTCTACCCATAGATCAGTGCAGCTCTCAACCTCATCAGAGAACTTCTTTTGTGCACTGGACGCCCACTAATGCAGAGACTCCCAAAGCACAGAGAATAAGTGACTGTGGAGAAGCCATCCACAAACAGGACATCTATATCACGCCCCTTCCCTCAAGGCTCAGGAACCAGCTCAGAAGAGGGAGCAGAAATATTTTACAAGCCAGAAGCCAGGGAGGACTGGAGGGCAGTCATGAATTCACAACACACCTGGTTTCCTGCAGAAGATCAATGCAGTCCACACTGTAGCATGGAGAGGAATTTAAGGAGCTAGTGACCACTGATGGCTTCTGGGGCAAGTAAAGTCTGTTTTCTCTAAGGGTATAGCATCTAGTAGATCAATCATGCTCCAGTGAATAACAGCCCCATGTCCATCTACAAAGGCAACACAAACTTAACTCAATGGGTTAAAAAGATGAATATGAAATTGGAGAAGTGGTTGGTAGTGGATCAATCTGAAAGAAGCTAGGAGGAAGAGTTGGGGATAAATATGATCAAAATACATTGTATGCATATACAAAATACTCAGACTTAACAAAATATTACATATATATGATATACATACCCAGAATCATGATTAGACTGGAAACCAATCCGAGGGCGGGGATTAGATGTAGAAATGAGGCAGACAAACTGCACAGGCCTATATTGTTAAAGCCCTCTGTGGCTCAAAGCTGGGCAGGGTGGTCCAGACGGTGTGGAAAATGGTTAAAGAAGGAGAGCTATGAATGCTGACGCAGAAAGGTTTTCAAGCATGACATTTTCACTATTGCATCCTTCTTGCTTCTGTGAAAGGAAAAGCCACTTCTCCTTCATTTTCCTCCACATCTCATTATTCTAACCAGAAAACTTGTGCGTTAAGTCTCAAGCAAGAGAAAGAGTCTCTGGCTTGCTATCAGGCTGTGTTCTGTGAACAGGCCAGTTTTCTTGGAGCTCCACATCCTAAGACTGGCTGAAGTTCCGTAAAAAGAATCTCCTCTTTTAGTTTTTACTGCACTGACGGAAGTACCTAGAAGTCTGGGCTGGCTGTGATCCCGGGATATACTTTTTATAAGTACCATAACCTTCCCCAGCAAATGAGGTAATTCATAGTGAAGAGAAATGCAGAATGTATCATAATACTGTATATTATACAATTATAAATGTGTATAATGTAGTCATAATCTTTTTATAATATAGACACAAAGTATATGCTTACACATATTTCACTTACAGTGCCAGAGACTGAGCTTAGGGCTGCAGATATGCTGGGCCCTCACTCTGTTATTGAGCTGCACCGATATAGTGCTTACATACACATGAGCTCTAATACTGTACCATCAGGTTAGCTATAAGACATTGAGTTTAGGGACTAGAGAGATGGCTGGGTAGTTAAGAGCACTTTCTGCTCTTTTGAGGGCCCAGGTTCAGTTCAGTTCCCAGCACTTATAACTCTGTTTCCAGGGCATCAAATGCTCTCTGGCTTCTGAGTTGACCTTTGAGGATACCTGCATGCATGTAGCACACCTAAATTCATGCAGGCGCACACACATATAAATAAATACAACAAATCATTTTTAAAGGATTAGGTTTGCATTTTATATTGTATGATTGCCATAATAGAGTGGAGAACACCGTTGATCTTACTACTCCCTTGTTTCATCAGATTGCATAAATAATAACCTAGTTAGGAATGGAGCACACTGTTATCTCAGTACTGCCTTGTTCTATCACATTGCATAAACTATAACCTCTTACTAAGCTTTTCATAGTTCAAGGGAATATATTGATATATTGAGATCTGCAGACCTTTTCTCTGTGTTCAACATTATTCTCTTTTCAAATGATGTTTTTTTCCTGTTATTTACATTAAAATATAACTTAATAATGAAAAATAAATAACCAAACTACTTTGATTTACAGCTTTTGGACAATTGGCCAGGATATGACTTGGATTTATTCACATACCCACAGCACTGTTATGGCTATCTGAAGTGTGTGCTTATCCCTCATGGCATCATAGTGGACAGGTGAGTGCTGTGTTCTGTGTCAGCGTTGCATTGGGGCGGCCCCCTCTTCTGTGACTCTTGCAGGACTATTAGGGACTTTACTTGGTGGTTGGGAGAACTTCTCTAGGGTAGCAAATTTGAACACAAGGAGTGTGGTCCTTCACTGAATGGTGTACATAGGCATTTACTCAGGAAAGTTGGTAAGAAGGATATACATGTATAAGCTATTATAAATAATACCCTCCCCACCCAAATAAGCAATGCCCTGTACAAACCATGGAGATCAGCACCAGAAAACAGGGCTTTGCACCCAGAAACATCCTTGTCTCATGCTTTTCACAGACTTTCAGTTAATCAGGGAGCACTAGGAGGTGAACTTTACCTCCGCAGGACACACTCTTAAAACCCTGACTGTCCCTGCAACTTTCCTTCCCTTTGGAAGGGACATGCACTGTGTCCCAGGTCGGACAAATCAGCCTGTGTGTGATTGTGTCTATCAGGTGTAATGGTAAAATTCAAATGCTACTGATCCCTAGTGACTGCAGCAGCAGAAACGCTGCAGGTCCTCGAGCGACGGCCATGGGTCATGGGGCAGCAGGCAGCGAACAGTGGGTCCCGAGAGGAGCCAGTCCCAGGCAGGGATGGCGCAGTTCCCTGAATGGCTGCAGCAAGCCACAAGGAGAGACAGATAGGTATGCCATGAGACCACACCGCAGGTTTCCAAAGGCGGCTGGTCCTGGGCAAGGAGCCACGCAGCGGGCAAGAGATAGAGACATGGATAGACACACCATGCAGAGCGAAGTTGGATATTTATTTAATGGGTTATGGAGGGGGAAGGGAGAAGGGGAGAAGAGCAGAGTGGCAGAGAGAGAGAAAGAGAGAGAGAGAGAGAGAGAAACAGAGAGGGAGGGAAGGGAGAAGTGGGGAGAGTGGAGCGAGGTAGAAGCTGCCTCTTTGGGGGAGAGACGGAAAAGGAGGAGACTCAGGCTACAAGCAGGAAGGAAGATCTGACTGCCCCAATGGAGGGGGGAAGTGGGTGGGGCTTGTCTCTTAAAGGGACAGAACAGATTATTACATCGGGGTAATGTTTTAAGAATAACAGAACATGCAACTTCAAACTCTCTGTGAAGAGCACAGCTGTTTTCTCTCCTGTTCTCAGTCCTTCACTGATGGAGGAGGGTTGTTAATATAGGTTGTTAATGAATAATCATCAATAATAGTGAAGCTTGTAGTCATGTT
>LOJH01050202.1:4104-15532 GCA_001685095.1 Ellobius talpinus
CTGGGTGCGGCACTGCTGGGGGGCTCAGCACCTGCTGGAAGGAGTGGGCGGGTGGCATGGTCAGAGGTTGTGTGCTGCAGGGCCTGCAGCAGACAGGCAACAAGCAAGGCTCCTGCCTTTTTAAAATGAGCAGGAGACAGAGGTAAGCAGCCCATCCATTAGGCAATTCTCCAACCTGGAGCTAAAGGCAGAACCTAGACAGATAATCCTAACCAAACAGGCAACCACTGAGCCTGCAAGGTCAGGCTGCCCTGGAATTCACAATAAAAGGGAAAATGTGAGAGGGCCCACAGTTTTACTGGAGGTCCTTCTATGGGAGGAGAAGTGGCTTTAAAGCCAGAGGATACCTATGAAAGGTCCTGGAGAAGTTTATGAGAAGCTACAGCTGCTGAACTGGTGTGGGGAGTAGGATTCTACTCATCCAGAATGGGGTAGGTTTGACAAGCCCTGGGGCTTCCGAGCAGTCTGCAGGGCATTCTGCAGAAGGATGGGTGTACCTGTCCTGTGGACAGCGCTTCCATCTCCTGTGGCAAAGCTGATGCCTTTACCGCTAAGGACAAGAGCAGGTAGGAGCAGCTAAGTGCTCTAGACAAGCGCTTCTCTCCAGGACTTTGAGGTTCCCACTGACTACTGCTATAGCTACAGGGAGCCAACAGGCACTTGGATTCTCTGTGGCAACCACATGAGGAGTGAACTGAGGCACAGAAAAGAGGAATGGATTAATCATAGGCACATTATCTGCAGAAGAGCTTGCCGGGATTCCACATCTCCCACCTCCCACCTCTTGTGCACTCCTCAGGAAACTTCCAAGGGTTGAGAGGTGGGGAGGGAACACCAAGTTCCCTTCAGAGGGAGCATGTCTCACTGTGCAGGAACTGTGGTGACAGGTGCTGTTGTCAAAAGCAGACCTTGAGGGGTAGGGGCTCCTGGATTCTACTACATGAGCTTCCACAGTGGTCCAGAATGGCCAATCCTGGACCACAAAGTGGCCTTCCCCAGAGGCCACCTCCTATTCATGCCAGGGATGCAGAGAGCTGGGCTGTTCCTTTCCCCTATTAGCCCCCCACTCTCCCACTTCAGAAAAGTCCTCTGCCACCAGAATGTGTGGGATGAAGCCTCTCACAGCAGGATTCCTTGGGAAAAACAGACTTGAGGTAAGTGCCTCTCGAGCATGCTTTTGCACTGAGAGTCACCGTAGCACCTTGAGGGCCTTGTCCCCTTCAACCCTTTGTTGCTGCCCACATTCTGGGCCCATGAAGTACCCAACCAGGACAGCCTAGGATCTTCAGGGAGTCTCTCTCCATGATCAAGGGTACCCCAAAGCTGTGTCTAGGCCACTCTTCAGAACCATAGGGCTTTCGAGACGGTATAGGGTCCAGGAACCTTCACTATGTGATCCTTCTGAACCTCCCCATATGATGTGACGGATGTCTTCTGAACCGTGGATTCCTCCTTACAGAGGGGAATCTCCTTCTTCCTGAGCCCCCTATCTGTGGAGGAGACAATGATGAGTACACTGAACAGAGGACAGGTGTCTTCTCTACCTGTCTGTCTAAGTTTGGTAAAGGCGACCTTCAGCACAGACCAGTCGGGCCAGCACTGCGACCCACAGTACCCGCCTGCCTGCTCCAATGTCGTTCCCCTCCCCTTGCCCTCCCTCCCAGGGACAAAGGATTGGGTTGGGGCTTTATCCTCAGGAAACACCTAGAAATGTCTGGAGATCCTTTTGGTTGTCACAACTGGATGCAGGTACTGGTATTCCAGAGGGAAAATAATGTTAGAGGCCAGGGACCTGCAAGCATCTAGTGCATTGGCACCCACTGCAGGGAATTGTCAGGCCTGGATGTCCACACGGCCAGCTACACACAGTTTGCCAGTGTCTCCATTTGCTTCCTCATGGGTACCAGTCTTCCCAGTCCCAAAGAGGAAAGCTTTTCCTTCCTCACCTCACTACAGGGCCAGACTCAATGAGGTCATTCTTTGTTATCACACGGAAGGAGACACAACTAGTTCCTGTCCATACAGGGTGCCAGGGTCATCAGTCTTGCCACAAGGCCTGTCACCCCTCATGTTCAATTCTACTAACAATGATGACAGGCTCAGAGGATTAAAAAAAAAGCAGTGGGAGGAGTAGGTGATCGGCTGGAAAAGCGGCAGCGTGGAGAACCCTCACAGGCTTTGGTCTCCAGGATGGGAGGAAGGGGATTTCCCATTCAGCTGTCAGTACTTTGCCCTATGATGGAATACAACCCCACCCTCTGGCTGGTGGCTGACAGAGGCTCCCCCATCTGTTTTCAGGCTTCCCTGCTCCAGCGGTTCCCACAGCCCCAAATGAACTACCTCTCCACACCATGTCCCTCACAGTCACCCTGACCCTCACTGCTGTCTTCTCTCTTGAAACCTCACTGCTGGCCCAAAGCCAACACAACCCAGCTTAGAACACGAAACCACCCCTGCCCGACACCTCCAGCCCTTGAATTTCATTTCCAGCAGTGGGCTTCATCTTAGTGCCATGTGCTCTACTGGCCAGACCGTTGTGTGCTAACTTCTAGATGAACATGCCAGTACCAGGACACTGGCTTGCAGAGGAGCTAGGCTCACAGCTGGGGCAGGTCACTCCAAACTGCCTGTGGTCTTGAGCACATGGTCACTCTAGCTAGGTCACATACTCCTCCAGGATAGTTCTGCCTCCAGCTCCTCCCTGCAGGTGGCTGGGCACCCTGCAGCGCTCTATAGGTCCCTCCTCTGTGGGCTGACTTGCTCAGCCCCTGGCTCAGCATGCGACTGGGAACACGTGGGGCTCCTCTTTGGTGCCCACGCTAATGACATTGTGTACTCACTGGCATGGGAGCAGATAGGTGCCTAGGCACAGGAATATCTGTGGCTGAAGCGTCGTCCCAAAGAGGTCAGGTACCAGTGCTGGATGGCTGGCTGGGGGTCATACTCTGCCACTGCCACGCCATTCACCAGGGTCATCATGAGCGTGTGGAGCACTTCACTGGAGAGCTTGGTCCTCTCCTCGGTTCTGATCCTGTGCATGGCCTTGAATCCTCGTTCATAGCAGGAAGTGGAGATGGGCATGCTGACCACCACAGCCAGGAGTTTGCTCAGGAGAGGGAATTGTCAGTGCTGAGTCAGGGTGTTCTTACACAGCACAGAGAAGGGAAGGTTCTCGGTAGCTGCTTTCAAACTCAGCCACTCCTCCAGCAGTGCTTCCTCACTGTACCCCATGCGGAGGGAGAGTTTGAAACACCTGGCAAGGCTGAGAATGTCACCATTCCCAAAGCAGGCCAGTTCGATCCCTCGGGGCCAGGCCGTGGTGTCTAACACCTCCATGTTCTTGAGCTGTGCAGGGCGGTCTGCATCAAACCTCTGCTGGAGATACTCTATCCCAGTCAGGATCGTTCTCTCCCTGTCTGCCTGGAACCACAGCTCTGCCATCTCCACTCTGTCCAGGAAGATGCCATGGAACTGCCCATCCTGGAAGCTGGCATTGAACTCGTCTTCTTTAGGCCCAGCCTGTTGGCGGAGACTCTCCAAGGCCACATAGGCATGCCCCAGGGTAGAATTCACTTCTGTGACCAGTGCTAGCTCCTTCCGGCAGACCTCAGACAGAGGCCTGTAGATGCTCAGGAAATCCAAAAGGAAGTGACAGAACTTGATGAAATGGAAGCCCTTTATCTGCTTCAGCATGCCCTTGGCTCTCTGGCCAGTCTGGCCCCCAGCCTCCGCCACACTCTGAAGGTGCCTAGCCAGGGTGGGCCAGTTCCCGATGAGCACGTCCAGAGTGTGCCTTTGGCTGGCCACCCACCTGACAGCGTTCAAGTCCTTCAGACGGATGATCTCCTGCTCCAGGCACCGAGCCTCTTGCTGGAGGACTGATAAAACTTGAAGACGGTTCGGATGTGCCAACCGCACCTCCTCACCAGAGGGATGCTCCCACAAGCGTCTAGCACGGCCACAGGCAGCTGGTGGGTGACACCGCACAGGCAGCAGCTGAGGGACGACCTCCTGGAGCTTTTCCACGAGGCCTCCTTTGCGGCTCAGCATGGCAGACCCATCAGTCCCCAGGCCCACCACCCAGCCAGGCTTCCGGAAAGGGATATCCAGCTCATCCAGGGCAGCAATGATGGTCTCAAAGTACCCATCTACCGTCTCACTGGGGAGAGGGGCCAGGGTGATGTATGACTCCTTCACCTCCGCCTGCTTCAAGTAGCGCATGTAGATCCCCCACGCAGGCCTGGTCGGAGGAGTCCGAGCAGCTGTCCAACAGCAGGCTCACACATGGGCAGCTCCGAATGTCTCTGAGGATCTCCTTCTTCAGGGTCTCGGAGATATACTTGATGAACTGTGTGCAGGCAGTGTGATTCTGGTGCTTGCCCAATAGCGTGGTGCCGGTGTTGTGGAGGAGTTGCAAGACCTTCCCGAAGTCATTCAGAGGCCTGGAGTGGTAGGCAATGGAGTAGGCGGCATTGAAGAGGTGCTCCATGTTGGCCACGAGGTCGCTGGAGATCTCCGGAGTGAGGGTAGGCTGAGGGCTGTCACCTCTGACCTCCACGGTGTTGACGCGCAGTTTGTGTGACTTACTGACCTCATGGTATCTCAGAGTTTCCACTTTAAAAGGCCCAGTGTAACCCTGGACCAAGCGGGATGACTTGTCGTGGATTGTTGGCCTCTCTCTGCAAATAGAGCAGAACAGCTTGATCTCCTTGGAGTCCAGTACTAACCAGGGGAACTGCCCAAACCATGACCTCTGAATGGAACGGGGCCTGTATGTCCTCTTGACTTTCCCAGGTCCACCCACTTCTCCACATGTGCTGGGAGGACAGTGAGAGGGACATGTCTCCACGGAGGTTGGAAGTGAGGTGGGCTCTGCAGCTGAGGCCTGGGTTTGGATGTCGGCTTCTCTCATTGCCACAGTCTTCTTTTGCCCTTTGAAAAAAAATTAAATTAATTTGGTTTTGCTGTTCCAAACTCTGGTCTACCAGCAAAGGCGCCTGCGCTGAGTAAGACACCAAAGCAGATAAGCCGAACAGTCTCTCCTTCTAGAGATCAATGCCAGCCTCTACAAGTCCTTCCCAGCATTACGAGTGAAGGCCAACCTGGCTCCCCAACAGAAGCATACCCTTGTTTGTTCTTCTGCTGGATTCCCCAGCTACTCGCTCGAGACCCCAGGGTTGTGAGATACCAGAGGCTGATGAACTTAATCAGCCACCCTTGGCCACAGACATTATTAGAAAAACAGGCAACTTCAATCTTGTGAAGCTTCGCCAACAAGCAAGGTTAAATCCAAGCATCTTCATCTTCTCACGAGTCTCAGAAAGGAGGTTAAGACTCACACAGAGTGGCTACTGGCCAGTGAGCTAAGGACCAGGATGTATAAAACATGGAGTTCTCACTGGCCACAGAGCTGTCGCTGCTTCACAGGAGGAGAGGAGGAGAGGAGAAGAGAGGGTCGCTCAGACAGGCAAGCCCATCCTACGGCTGTCCAGTGTCTCTCATTTGCCTCCCCCAGCATGGCCACAGCTATCAGCACTTCTGAATGTCGGAGGACCTTATTTCTTCTGTACTTCCCCAGCGGCCTAGACTGTTCTACAGTCTCAGACAGGGCTAGTTCCTTACTCATCTTTGTCTACCTGGGGCCTAGGAACACCATCAGTCCTGGATAAGCATGGCTGAACTCATGTACTATGGTTTCCCATGCTACATGTGTCCAGGCTTGTGCTGTTTAGAACTCGATGAGGCGAGACTCACCTAGGGAGTGACTTCTCCCTGACTGTACATCAGGGTCCTTGATCCACGGTGTAGCTCTCTGTTTCACTTTTGTGATCAAATCTGGCTTGGCATCAGGTGGCTCTATTGTGGAAATGAAGATTCATAATGTCACTGGGCTGGCAGGGCACATAGTCCGCCACAGGCTAGACCTGGTCCTCAATATGCAGAGATGACTGGGTTCCGTCCTTCCTAAAGGCCAGTTAGTGGGACAGACTTAGAACATACTCATCTGAATGCCAAAATAGAGGCCAGGGAAGATTGCAGTTCTTAGCCAGGATGGACTACTTCTATGGCCAGCCATGGGAACCAAAAGCCAGGGAGATACTTCCAGAAAGGAAGTGGGGAAAAGAAACAAAGAATAAAAGAGAAGGAGAAAGATGCAGGGGCGCAATGCGAAGCCCTATACAAGAGGCTGAAGTTGCCGTCAACTGACTGCGCTTGAGCCCTGCCCCCACAGAATGGCAGCTGGCTTTTGTGCAGGTGGCTAGCTAGCTGCATATATCTGAATGAAGAACCTTTGAATACACCTGCCATCTGCAATGGACCCTGAAAGAGGATTAGGAGAGTTACACACTACTCTTTACTTAGCTCAGGGCATGCAGAAAACTGTTACATTGTTTAATGTCAAGTCCATTACCCTCCCTTCTATGCTTTTGTATGTCTGTGAAAGTGTGTAGGAATGGGTCGGCAAGATGGCTCAGTGGGTAAAGGTGCTTGCCACTAAGCCTGACGACCTGAGTTCAAATTCCCCAGGAACCACACAGTGATAGAAATTATTCCCACAAGTTGTTCTCTGACCTGTACACATATCCCATGGCATACATATGCCCCCCCACACACAATGTTTAAAACACACAGAAGTAACTAATAGTTTTAGATGATTCTGGGAGAAACTAAAGGAGGGCTTATCCTTCGGAACACTTAATATTCACATTCAGGACATGGATATCTGTGTGTATCACATGTCTACTCTTAATAAACACAAAGTACGTAAATGATTACAGCGTGGCAGACTGAAGAACAGCTGTCCTTCTGAAAATAGCTTTAGAAGAGTAAAGAATAACCAGAAGCACAAGCCCAGAGAAACACTGCTAGATGCACCCGGAGCCAGGCACCACAGGGGAGGCTGGCAGTCTGCAGCACAGAACCTCAGACCAACTCAGAAACGTGGGCTCCGGTGGGCAGGACTGGGGCGTCATCAGTGGGAAAGGAACAGACAGCTGACAGGACCAGTGCCTGCTCAGAGATCTAAGAAGCCCTCAGTTCTTCACGGAACTAGGGAAACAGCAGCACGGCAGGGGAAGGAGGACAGGTCGAGCACACCGAGAAACATTGTCAGAGCAGCCCCCGGACATGGAAGAGGGAAGGGGAGCGGTGTTTACAACAAACTGGCTTTCGTTCATAGGCTCGCGGTACACTGTCGTACACCAAGCACCCTGGCTGGGGCTTGTACCCTCTGCAGCAGTGACAGGGTGTGTGTGTGTGTGTGTGTGTGTGTGTGTGTATGTGTGTGTGTGTATGCACGCACATGCGTGTATATGTTTGTGAACTGGAACTGTCCTCCCTCTCCCTCCACACACCAACATATCCTGAGTTTTGTAGTATCTTCTACGACACACTCAAATTACAGTTGGTCCTTACAGTGTTACCTACCCTAATGATTATATAGAGCTTCCTGGTGACATTTAAGGCCTTTAAATAATTTTAAAATTTTTATTTGGTATTATTAACTACCATCATTATTATTATAAGTTATTATTTGGTTTTCTGAGACAGGGTCTCTTCATGTAGTCCTAACTGTACTGGAATTCACTATGTAGACCAGGCTGGCCTCAAACTCACAGAGACCTATCTGCCTCTGCCTCTCCAGGGCTTGGATTAAAGGCATATGCTACCATGTCCAGTAAGGTTCTGTTTTTAAATAGGAATCAACTTAGAAAACAATAGTTTAAGAAAAGTCTCCTATGTGAAAACGAGAGACTAAAACAAGCAGGGGAAAGTACTAGATCCAGAGATAGTGCAGGGTGCAACATTAAACTTTAAAATAGGAACTAAGAATTAATACTGAGGGGCTGGAATAGGGTGATCAAGTTCAGGTTCCAGCACCCACACTAGTGGCTCACAACTGCCCCTTGTCCAGCTCTAGGAGATATGACTTCCTTCTGATCTCCGTGGGCACCATACACAAATGACAGACATGCATAAACATACACATAAATAAAAACAATCTTTTTAAAAAGTTTTTATTCACTGATATGTACGGTTGTTTTGTCTGCACATATGTCTGAGAACCATGTGTGTACCTGTCCTCAGAGCCCTTAGGACTGGAGTCACAGAAGTATGAGCCACAATGTAGATGCTGGAAATCAAACCCAGGTCCTCTGGAAGAGTAGCCAATGTTCTTAACCATCTCTTCAGCCCCAAAATTAATATTTTTAAAAATAAAGGACTTTAAGAAAAAGAATTAATATTGACAGTAAGAAGAGCCATGATGGTACTGCAGGAAAGAAGAAAGAGAGCTCAGAAACAATAGCAAAACCAGAAAATTCACCCCCAAAAAACCTGAATTGTTAGGAAGTAAAATAAAGACATCTGAAAGATGTAAAAAATAAAAGGCAGAAAATAGAGAAAAAGAAACAAAACAGAGTCTAAGTCTAGGAAATATCTGCTAACAGAAGAGTTTTGAGAAAAAAAAAGAAAAAGAAAAAAGACTGAGAAAACCACAGGAGGCCATTTTCCCCAGCTACAAAGTTGGGGCAGGGAGCTGCAGAGCAAATGGTAACACCCCCTGGAGCATATGATGAAATACATTGGAACACTAGAATAGATTCTCAAAAGCTAATTATTGCATCTAATTATAGACATATCTGTGTGTAGGTATATGCACATGAGTGACCAGAAGCGTCAGGTGCCCCAGGCTGGAATTACAGGCAATTGTGAGCTGCCAGATGTGGGTGCTGAAAACTAAGTAAGAGTTCTCTGCAAGAGCAGTTCATGGTAAATGCTGAGCTGTCCTTCCAGCCCCCCACTGGGATAGATTTTAAAGCTCTCAGAGGAGAAATACTATGCTGTGCTTGAAGATTTAGGAATAAGCAGAGTATTCGATTTCCCAGCAGCAGTGGTAAACACTCAACAGAATGACGCTTTCAAACCGCGCTAAGGAAATGGTTCCCACCTGGACTCCTGCGCCCATCAAGTCACCACTCAACAGTGTGGGTGCTAGGAAGGCACCTGCAGTGTCTTAAAAAGAAGCTTTCGCATCCACCATTTGTTAGGAAGCTGCCAGAAGATGTGTCAGCTAAAACACCCATGAAACGGAAAGATCCAGGAGATAGGAAAGGGACAAAGGAAGCCCTGAGCCACAGCTGTGAGGCAGGCCTATTACCAATTCCATAACTCATCTAGATGGAGCAGGAGAGAGGAAGGTCGAGAGCGCCCAGGAAAAGAATGAAGTCAACAGGTCTCAGGATGTGTGACCACAGGGAAAACATCACATGTGTTTCTTTGTTTGTTGGTTGGTTGGTTGGGTTTTCCGAGACAGGGTTTCTCTGTAGCTTTGGAGCCTGTCCTGGAACTAGCTCTTGTAGACCAGGCTGGCCTCGAACTCACAGAGATCCGCCTGCTTCTCCTCCCGAGTGCTGGGATTAAAGGCGTGTGCCACCGCCACCCCACATGTGTTTCTTAACTCCACAAGAGAGTTTGGAAAGAATCAGAGGGAGTACAAAAAAAAATTAACCAAATAAAAAATATGAAAAAAATCCCACTTCCAGGGTGAAAAATTTCTACAGTGAAGGAAACAGAGTATAGCACTCAGCAGTAAGTAACACACTAGCACAATTAGGCAAATAACTTACATTGATGTGACCATAAAAGCGAATATACCTTTTCTGAGAGGATGGAGGGAGAGAAGTGGACCTGCGTGGCATAAGAGGCTATGCCTTCATCCTCCACAGTAGGAATCACTAGGTAACATCTAAAATTAAACCAGGAAGAGCAGTGAACACATGGAACAGGGTGCTTAAATGTGACGCTGTCTACCTATTTGGGCTGAAGGCATCAAATATGAGGCACCAGGGCCAGGAAGATGGCTCAGCAGGTGTGAGTATTTGCCACCAGGCATGACAACCTGGCTTCAATTCCTGGGATCTATAGTGGAATGGGGGACCCAAACTCCCACAAGCTGTCCTCTGACTGGCAGGCATGCACCCACATACATGAACACACATACAATAAATAAATATAATTCTAAAAGAGTTTAAATGGAGTTTTCCTGTCTATAATGGGGCAACAAGGCCCCGACTAGATACCACAGGCTAATAAAAAACTCAGTGCTAGAAATGGATTAGGTCTTTTGGAGTTGGCTAGTGAGGTACCATAGATCCCCCCCAAACATTATAGGCCATTGTCAACAATAATGGCTACCTTCTAGAACTTGACGGTGAGACCCTACAGCTGAAGACGCTACTTGAACTGAGTCCTAGACTATGGAGAAATCAAGCTGGTACTGATCTAGAAGCTTCATCCCTATTGGTTAGCACTCATAGTGCTGGACGGTGCTATGCATGCTGCTGCCGAAAGAAAAGGAATCACAAGTCTTATCCACTTGTCAACCCTGCAAGCTACAATAACGATTGGCCTGGCAAGACATGTCCACTTGTGCAACCGCAGGACCAATGTCATGGGAGCAACCAACCACTTTCTGACTAGATTTAACGCTAGTTCCATAAGATAGAAGCTATACCTGACATCATTACTGAGGCCAAGAACCTGTGGCCAGACAGGTCATAGGTCCTGGGGGGGGGAACCTACTATCATTCTAAGGGGACATAGTATTTAAGGAACAGCCAATGACTTATCATAATACCCATCGATTAGAGCACCTCTCAACCCTCATCAGGGAAGCTTCTTCAGCAGACGGCAATTAAAGGAGACCCAGAACTGTGAAGGTGCAGAGAATAAGAGACTGTGGATTGCTCAGCCCTAAATGAGACATCTGTATCATACACCCGCTTCCAGGGCTCAGGGATCTTTGCAGAAGAGGGGATGGGAAGAGCGCAATAGCCTGCATTTTCTGGACACAACAGGGCAGCTGCATCTATGAGCCAAGAGTAGTTGCAACATCATGCACAAGGCTTTTGCAAGCTCCAAGCACTGGGCAGGGAGGTGGGCACAGAATCCCACCCCTTTGGCAATTGGTGGCTGCTGGGAAAGGGGGAGTCAGCTCAAGGATGGAGTCCCTGGTGGGCTGACCATGCTCAAATGAATGACCACACATCCAAGAGCACAAATTGGACTCAGTGAGTTGTTTTTTTAAATGACACAAAGTTGGGTAGGTATGGAAGAGGGTGTGGATCTGGGAGGAGTTGGAGGACAGGGGTGAATACAATAAAAACATATTGTACAAAATTATCAAATAACTAATTTTTTAAAAATGAGGCACCTGCCATCTACCACTCAAGTAGGACCATGGCATAAACAGAGAGCAGATAGTGCTGCCACTGACCTGTGAAGAAGCAAAGTGCGAACACTGAAGAGGTCAGGAAGCAGGTGCTGAAGATGTGTGTGGGAAAGCTGTCAATGGGTTGTGGTGAGTCCCTCCCCCTACCATAGGGAAGGTGGGAATGGACCACCCTTCTCCCTGCAGCTGTGGGGC
>LOJH01050203.1:0-12719 GCA_001685095.1 Ellobius talpinus
TTAATTAAGATATCTACTTCCCTGCTCCCATAACCACCCTTTCTCCATCCCAACAGTCCCCTTCCCCCAAGCTCTCCCCATCTTCCCCTTCTCACTTCTCTCTCACCTTTAAAAATGTCAGAAGTAGCTCAGGGAACCCCATGGAAGAGGGGAAAGAAAGAAGGTTTGGAGCCAGCAGGTTCAAGGACTCCACGAGAATGTAAACCACAGAATCAAGGAAAGAGGGCTCACAGGGGCTCACAAAGGGAGCCTGTACGGGTTTCCTCTAGGTCCTCTTCATGTATGTTATGGCTGTGTCTTCTTGTGGGGCTTCCAACAGTGTGAGCGGGGGTGTCTCTGATTCTTTTGCTGGCTCTTGGGATCCATTTCCTCCTTCTGGATTGCCTTGCCCAGCCTTGATATGAGGGTTTGTGTCTAGTCTTACTGTAACTTGTTATGCCATGTTCAGTTGATGTCCCTAGGAGGCCTGCACTTTTCTGTAACAGAAAAGTAGTGGATCTGGGGAGAAGGGAGGTGGGGGGACAGCTGGGAGGAGTGGAGGGAGGGGAAACTGTGGATGGGGTGTAATGTATGAGAGAAGAAAAAATAAAAAATATAAAAATGAAAAAAAATTGGATGAACTAAGATCAACCACAAAATCATTAAATAGCTGACACCTGTGGAGCAATCCATGCCACTGCAATCATTCTGCTGAGTGCTGACTGGGACTGGCCAGAGGGGTCTTGGCAGCAGCTCTGTGTGAGTGTGTGTGTACATACACACATTTGCATGTATTTGTGCAGCATGCGTATACATGGTTGAGTTGTTATGTGTAGCAGTTGATGTTATTATTTTTATCTATGGGATTTAAGTAAGCATTCAACTTCATATAGATTAGGTGCTAGAGTATATTTTAATATAAAAGTTACAGTTCATAGCCGATTTCCTTAGTAAAACCAAAAACATAATGAAGAGTGATGAATTCTAAAAAGACAATTCCTACAAAACAATGGATTCTAGAATTTTGAATGTTGTCCATTCTTATGACTTCATGTTAGGTATTTTATGTAACATTTACTTTAATTAAAATATTTATTGTTATCATTCGTGTGTGTTTGCTTTGTATAATGTCTGTGGGCATGTATGTGGATATTTTGGATACAGAGGACAAGTTTTTGGAGTTGGTACCCAGGATGGTACTCAGGCTTGCTTGGCAGTGACTTCTCCTTCTAGGCCACCTTCTTGGTCTCACCATACTTTCTTTAAACATCGCCCACTAAGCATTTCTGGGTTTGAGGGCATGGAGGTATCAGACAAAGGGACATTTTATAAGACCTGTGCTAAATCACCTATTCCTTTTTCTTCAGCAATTTAAAAAAGAAACTTTCATATAGTGCAAAGTTTGAAGGGTTCATCTTCTCGACAGTCAAGTAAGATTCTCTTTACTCAGGTTAATATTTATAGACCTGTGATGGGCTCCCTTGTAACCATGTTTTCTTAGCTCCCTAAAGACAGGAAAAGGTCAGTCTGAAACTGACCACATGGATTTATCATGTGAGTCAGTCTGGTGAGTTTTTTCTTTACAGTTCCTTCCAGGGGTCATCTCAACAGGGCCTGGATGAAATGGTGATCTTTGAGTTGATTTGAAGGAGACCAAGAAATGAGTTGAATGGAGGTGGGGAAGACCTTGAGAACCCTGACATTTTGGAGAAATTCTGTGGGATTCCTAGGGTATTGTACTAGGGGAGTATATATAACTCTAATGCCCTTTGAATGTCCAGGCAGTGATAACAGGACATCCTAGAAAGAATGAGGGACAGAAAAGCCTATCACTCATCCCAACAGTAGCTGCTGGGCCACCTCTTTACCCCGGAGAAGATGCTGTTCTATTTCTTTCTCCAGCACAGACTTCTGCTCTTAGTTTCCAGGTATTGGCTTGTGCAAAAATTCAGGTGTCTATGAGGTTAAAGGGGCACAATTAACCCAGGACTCCTTTCTGATGTTATTATGTTTGCGGGTTTCCCAAATCATTCTTGACAATGGGGTGGAAGGTTTTACACACTGTGCTGTTTAGTTTTGATTGTTGACTTGTAGGGATTTAGAAGCACAGAGGAGACAAGCCCCTGGGCATGCCTGTGGGCATGTTTCCAGAGAGAGAGGTTTAATTGAGGAGGGAAGATCCTCCCTACATGTGGGTGCATCAGCCCACAGTCTGGCTTCCTGAACTGCATGGAAAGAAGGAAATGAGTGGAGCATCAGGTTCATCTCAGTCTGGGTCATGTGCCTGCCGCCATGCCTTCCCTCCCATGACAGTCTACAGCACCGAGTCTTAAGCCAATATAAACTTTCTCCCTTAAATTTCTTTTGTTAGGTATTTTGATACAGTAATAAGAAAATTGATACACAGACTCACTGTTGTATTAATGGCTGTGATTTATTACAAGGAAAGATTTGGAATAAGATCACCAAGAAAAAGACATAGAGGGCAGAATTCAGAGGTCTAAGCACTGAGTCTTTCATGCCCTGCAATGGACTGTGCTACCTCTTCCTGGCAGTGATAAGTGACAGTATACACAGAGTGCCATCCACCACAACAGCTCACCTAGCCCAGTGTCCAGAGATCTTAGTGACTCAACGCCGTGCTGCTGATGCGGCTTTCCTTTGGTCCCCAGTCCTTCTGGAACACAGGCAGCTTCCATTTCTTCTGGACAGCAGCAGATACCATGTGACCCAGTGTACTTTGTCTTGTTAGAATGTCTGGTGGCCAAAGCCTCCTTGAGAACAAACATGTTCCTGTGAGTTCTGACCTTCAGTGAGACCAAAGTTCACCTCTTGGACCAAGGGCAAAGGGCAAACTCTCTCTTGTACAAGATTCATTTTTCACTACATAGCGATAATTTTCTTCAATGAACATACTTTAGAATATCACTCTAGCAATGCATGTGATAAACGAAGAGGCAGACATGGAGCTGGGGGGCACCACATCTGTACATATGGGGGACCCACATATTTTACATATATATTGTAAGTATCTTTACTATTGAATGTGTAGTAGATACTAATATAAATAATGTAATAATATAAAAAGAATTTATTCTTTTTAATGTCTTATGTTCCTTTTAGAGGCCCACGGGGAGGGGGGAACATGGATTTTTGACAAACAATATACACATACCTTGTGCAAAATCATTGAAGGTAAGCAAGCTAATAGCACATAGATTTAAATGTTTACTGGTTTGTGTCAGTGTCTGGGTATACAATGAATAATTCATATCAAACTAGTAGAATGTAACATTTACATAAAATAATACTTTGCAAATTTATGGTAAGTACTAATTACTTGCCTTATTTGCCATGACTATGATATTAAATATTCATAAAAATGTGATTATTTCTTTGATTTGGCAGACATTTAGATTTCTCTACAGCTTTTCACACTGCTAATTTTAATCCAGTAAATTATCTGGAAGAAAACAGTATGCAGCCTAAAAACTGTTCAGAATTCACTCCAACACTGAGCACATTATGAATGTAATGATCCATTACAACCAAACTTCAAGACGGGCTCACAAGAAAACCGAGAATTAAACAAAGAAATATGGAGGCTATCATTATGATTTATCAGATATGTTTATTAGATTCTTTTTTTACATATACCCTGGACAACATTTTGAAGTGTTGTTATGATATATAACAAATGTGCTTTGAGGTGTTTTGTTCCCTTGAGGGACCATTTTAAGAGAGCTGACCAGGATTTTACCAGTGTTCATGTCTCAGCCTGATGAGTGGTGAGGTTATTTGTGAGGCCCATTGATGTGAAAATCTAACGTGGGCTCTGGGCATGTGTTCTTTATGGGATCAGAGGAGGCAGAAGAGCCATTCCAGTTGTTGTGGTTTCTGGTAAAGTTGTAGGTTGTTGGAGTTCCTTGGTGTGAGCATCACAGGAGAAGAGGTCTGATTTCTGGGTAACTGGAATAGATTATCTTGGTAACTTATAAGGTCCCAATAACAAGCAGCTTTTTGTTGTTGTTGCTGTTCAACAAGCACAAAACAAATTTCTCCAGGTATCTACATTTTCTACTCTAAAGTTTCATAGAAAGAAACTTGGGGTCAAAATCTGAGGAACCGGAGGTGTTATGGTTATGGGGTGGGACGACTTATGAAGTATATTCAATATATTGCTATGACTAAACACCCAGCAATTGAAGTGTAAGGAACAAAGGGTTTATTTTGGTTCAGTGTGAGGGTATAGTGCATCTTGTGGGACTTAGAATCATGACAGCAGAATCTGAGACAGCTGGTCATACTGTGTCTGCAGTGGGGGAGCAGACAGAAGTGAAAGCTGGTACATAGTTTTCTTCTTTTTAGTTGGTCAAGGGCCCTAGTTCAATGGGATGGGGCCACTCATGTTCGGGGTAGTCCTGACTCACTTAAATCTCTCTGGAGGCGCAATCACAGACACACTTTGAAGTCTGTTCCCATGGTGATTCTACATCCCTTCAATTAGTCAGTGAAGTTACTGTGAGTTTGCTCCTCAGAAAATCATTGGAGGGGCATTGTAAGGACTATTCAGATCATGTCTCATTTATATCATGATGTCTATCACTGAATTGCTAGAAGAGAGAGATTCTATAGTAGAGACCCTTTGAATGCCAGCACCTGGCATGGTAGGTTTACTAATGTCTGTAAAACTAATAGGTTTTATAATGTCTGGATCTAGGACTAGGGAAAACTCCCACATTCATTCTTTGGGTTTTCTGTTTTTGAAAGGTTTTCAGTAAGACAAGGGCCATGATTCTGAATGACAAAAATTCTGTCTTTAGAATGCATGGACGAACACTGAAGATGTATAATCCAGTTGATTGAAGAGGGCAGTTAGTGCGGTACACAGCCACAAGGAGACAGAGTAAGGACCCTGTGCATAAACCTTAAAGAAAATGCAAAACAAAAATTAAAAATGCAGTAGAGGAGCAATTCATTGAAGCATGTAAGTCCAGAACTCAGGGTTGTCTTTAAGGTGGTTATAATCTGGTGATGAGTAATTGCACCATGGGGGAAAAAGGAGGAGAACTTGGAATATTTACTTTGTGTCATAGGTGTAAGGGTAGGGACAGACAGTAGTCAGCACTATTGCTGCATATGAGGTATGGTGTAGCTGTGTTACTCAGATCTTATATGCCTTAGCTTCTCCATCTCTGCTTCTCTGCTTTAAAAAGTACATTCTCATGACGCTGTCTCACTATGTTATACTAGCTATCTTACGATCTCAACTTCTGCCTCAGTCGTCTCCTGAACTGTGCCTGGCTCTGTTTCCTCAGCCATGAGCTGCGCAACCATGAGTAGTATCCAGTTCACTTCACAGGACTGTTGTGAGGATAATCTGGGGACGTTCAGTATAAAGAGCTTAAACAGAGCATCTAGCGTGTGATAAATGCTGAGTAAAACTTTGCTAATACGAGTATGATGTACAGGAACCTAAAACATAGGAGAAATCAGTTGGGTATCTATCCCGTAAGGAAGAATTTCAGGTATTTAACATATTTAAGTCATTTTTTCTAGAAATGATTGCGTTTCCCCAAGCCCATGGTTTTATGAGGATAAAATCAGGGTAGGCTGGACAAAGGGCTCGGTGGATGAGAGTATGGGCAGCTCTTGGAGAGGACATGCGATCTGTTCTCAGTTTCCGTCTCCAGTGGCTTACAGCCGATTGCACCTCCAGTTCCAGGGAGGAAGTTAATGCCTTTGGCCTCCATGGGTGCTTTGGCTCTTATGGACATTCTGCCTACATACACATAAATACAAATAGAAATCTTAAATCAGTGTGCTCTGGTTTAAATCAGTGACTACCATTCTGGGGCCACCTGGCTTAGTGTTCTTTTTTGAAAGTCTTATTTTATTTTAATTGTGCATGTGTCGGGGGTGAGGTATGTACACATGGGTGCATGTGTCTGAGGAAGCCAGAAAAGGGTATCAGATTACCTAGAGCTGGAGTTATAGACACTTGTGATTTGCCTGTCATGGATGATAGGAACCAAATGGTGCTTTAGAAGAATAAGTGTCATTAATTTCTCAGATATCTTCCTAGCCCCCTGATTTAGTTGAGTTTAAATAAGAATGAGGCAAGTGGACATTTCTGTGTAAGGGCCAGAATAAGCATCCCTTCCAGAATCCTTCTGATTATGGTTGTTTTGAATATATTATAGGTCATAGTTCCTAATCAATGACCAAAGGGAAAGTGGAGTTTGTGCTTTCTGTTCACAGACTCTTGGTAAACTTTAACATTTTCAGAGAAAAGGTTCATAACTTCCATAGACTGTTTAGTAGGGCATTGAAGCATAATTAATAAAAACTCAGAGAGAGAAGTTGGGGTTCAACCTAAAGATCTGAAAAGTAAAACAGCCAGCCACTGGTTGTTACCTCGACCTCAGACAGAAATGGTGATTCTGCCTCCTGGAATCTCAGAAGGAGACTGTGTGTTGAGAGTTGTGTTTTCCCATTTTCTAATCCTCTCTAGGACTGGGATTAAAGGCGTGCACCACTGTGATTAAAGGCATGCACTGCCTAGTTTCTGTGGCAACTGGTGTGGCTACTGGGATTAAAGGTGCGTGTTACCATAACCTGGTCTGTAAGGCTGACAGGGGGACTGTTTAACTCTCAGCTTCAGGCAGTCTTTATTTATTAAAATACAATTAAAATACCACTACAGGGCTTGCCTTTAGACTTTCAGAGCAATGGATCTATATTACATGAGTTTCTCCTAGTAATATCTATGCAGAAGTGAAGATGGTTCCAGACTCCAGGGCTGGTCTATGCTTGGACGTCAGCGTGCTGACCGCCCTGCTTTGGCATTAGAAGCCTCATTTGCTGCAGGTTAAATTCCTCACATGGTATTCATAGGTACTCAAATTTACTTCATTTGTGCTACTAAGTACTGATGTTTAAGTAGATACCTCATCTTTCCTTGCATAATTATTATTGAACTCCAAGAACCAGACTTTACATTTATGCAACTGCGTTTGTTATGATTCTGTTTGGTTTGTTCTATAAGTTTAGTACACTGAGATATTTTAGATCAGGATTCTGTCATCAACATCTTTTGTAATATGCTCAGTTTCCTTTCAACTCTAAGTGAGACAACTAAGTGCAGATGGAAAATTCTTGTATCCATTTAAAAGTCTACTCAAAAGCTTAATAAGCTTCCCCAACACAGAATCTTTTCTTGATACAATCCCATTCTGGCCAAATAGAAATGACATCGTATGGCAGTTGGAGAGAGTGTCCTGAAGAATAGGAGAGCAAGGACGACACGTTAGACTTTGTCAGACATTTTGCCAATTTTCTTGTGTCATTGTTCTAAAAAGAGATACATGATTTGCCAAAGTTAAAGTCTATGAAAAAAATAACACAAAGAATGTCATAGTAGAGTGTGAAACTATACTGACCCAATTTTTTACTTCTCTAACAAACCCACACAAATTGCTCAGAAAATCTGCTGCGAGATGGCATGGTGAAACAACCCTGAACAAGTTAATCACACCTCATTTCACTCCCACCTTTGATGTGGCTACAGGTCTTCAAGGGGGGAAAATTAAAAAACGAGAAAACAAACCTAAACTGGGTGCTGCTTGCTTGTTCTCAAGGCTGTGCACTGAGCATTGAGTTGCTTTGCTAAGCCTTGACCCTCCCAGCCTTCTCATATGCTTGCCTACCAGGCTGGAAAACCAAGTGGAAAGCTGCCTTGAAATCAATGGTTCACTCTGATGAATCCTCTCCAGTGCCTGATGCTAATCATAGCACTGGAGCCCACACATTCAGAATAGGAGAGAGAATGCTCATGATTTAAAGGGGAGAAGAATCCTTCTTACCAAAAAAAAATCCCTGCAAAACATACCTTTTTCTCCTTCCCATTAATCTGTTCCCTGAAAGCTTATTGTTATGATTTTCACTTCTGACTGAGGACTGAGGATTGTCTGTGAGCATCTCATTATTGCAAGCATGGGGTCACAGGAGGAAGGGAGGTTTACAAAGAACGCCAAGGAAAATGGTAGACACAGGAGGTCAGAGCAGTTCACAGGGTCTGATAGCAGCTGTGGGCACCATCTGACTGATCCTCACACATCCTCCGAGCTGCTACAACAATATGCGGAGCTTACGGGAGATCTAGGCCCGGCTGCCGAATGTCATTTCCCATACAGGAACTGGCTGACTTGGCACTGATTCTGTCTTGGGAAAATATGCCTGGTGGATCAGGTCATTTACACAAAGTCTCTAAAAGAAACACAAAGTGCGGAGCAGAGGATGCTGTGGTTAACAGCAAGGCAATATTGTTTGCCTCTGTTAATTTAAAAGGAGGCCTGGAGCATCTGACATCTGGTCTTAAGAAGTCAAATCTGGGATCTATATGTGGTGCTCTTCCCTTGAAATATAACAAAAGTATAAACAATGGAAAATTGGAGGTCCGAGCTCCCTAGCGTTTCTGTTCCTGGGCCTCTCACCCCACCTGAGAGGCAGCAGGCCTTAGATGCCTTTAGGTTCCCAGCTTTTATTTTGTGGGTGATGTTGATCAGAGCTGCCAATCACTCTCCAAATTAACCAGGGCAGAAGAACAGAGGTTGGCTCTCTGAAGTCTGGTCTGGACGTATGTATTTACTTCCTCTTTCCTGGCAGTATGGGAAGCATTACTCTGACCTGCTCAAAGAAGATGACACCTAGAGAGAGTGAGAAGAGAATTTACTGGAGTTTGTGTGTTCTCTGGGTGAGGTTTTAAAAGTTGGAGAGCCCTGCTGTGAAATCCTGCAATACTGATCCATCTTGGCTACTGGGAAAGAAAATGTCAAGATGTTAGGAGAAAGGCAACCAACTATTGGGCCATTGTGATCCATGGACACCTTTGCCTTTGGGGACATAGAAACCCAAGGATGAGGAAAATGGCGCAGGCACGATTGTTCCCTGTTTGCCTGCTGTCATGTTGTGGAAGGAGGGTAAGCTCACTTTCTGTACGTTCCTGTGAAATATGCTTGTAGGTGCAGTAATTTTCCAGGACTTCCGTAGTAAAGTAATAAACACTGGGTGGTTTTAAACATTAGGAATGCATTGCTCTAGAGCTCTGAGGATACGGTGTACACTATCCAATCTTTCCTGTGTCAGACTCCCTCAGGGAGCCTCCAGAGGAGGCTTTTTGTTTCTTTCAGTTTCTGTGAGTATCACAGTCTCCCAGAATACCTCCAATCTCTGCTTCTACCTTTAAAAGGCCATCTCCTTGGCTCACTGTCTTTACAGGACCCTCTATGTCTCTTTATTAGGTGGGTATAAGTCAGGTTAAGAGGCTGTCCTACTGTAGCGAGACTTCACCATAACTAAACATCCCTGTAACGGCCTTGTTTTACAGTAAGGCTTCATTGTGAGGTAACACTACATGTGTGGGGGAGTAAGAGTACTACGTATTGTTTTGGACAAGATTCTCTCTGGAAGTCACAATATAAAATAAACCAGGGCTGTGATGGCTAGTTCTATGTCAAGTGGACGCAAACTGGAGTCATTTTGGGAGAGGGAATATCAATTGAGATAGTGCTGTCACGGGACTGGCCTGTGGGCAAGACCATGGCCCATTTTCTTGATTGATTATCTATTTAAAAGGGCTCAATTCCTTGTGGGTTGTACCATCCTTGGGCTGGTGATCCTAGGAACTACAAGAAAGAAGACTGAGCAAGCCATGAGAAGCAAGCCAGTAAACCGCACTCCTCCACAGTTTCTGCATTAGCTACTTACTACCTCAAGTTCATGTCTTGACTTCCTTTGATGATGAACTAGGATGAGGAAGTATTAGCAAATAAGTTCTTTTCTCCCCATGTTACTGGATATGGTGTTTTATCACAATAATAGAAACCCTACCTAAGACAAAAATAGACTTAAGGAAAATTGAGGAAGGAGTTTAGACAAAATGGAGCTATTAATCCAGTTGTGTTGAGTTTACTGTTGGTTAGAAACTTTAGCTATAATAGGACAAACTGCTGTGGATTGACTGTGTTCCCCAAAAAAGTATTAGAAACTTAATCCCTGGTGGGTCAGTGGTAGGAGGTAGGGCCTAGAGGGATGTAATTAGGTTGTGAATATGGAATGAAATGGTTAAATTTTGTGGGTCTGAGTTCACCCTCATTTACCTTTTCTTTCACCCTCTTTTTTGTCTTCTATGGGATAACGAGCAAGAAAGAAAGTAAATTCCAGCACTCTCATCTCACACTTTCCAGCCACTAGGACAGTAATCCTATACAAGTTTTGTTCATTATAAATTGCCAATGTATCATATTTTATTATAGTACAAAAAACAAAGGCAGTAGTACTTTAATTTTTTTCAGTATTTTTTTTCCTGTAGGCAGGGATTTAGCACTTTGACTATAGAAAGCCCTGGTGTCAGAATTAAAATCTGTAAGTGAAGGCCATGCCATTGCAAGTTTTGTTGTCCTCGTGGGTTCTCTTTGGTCCTGATGAGTTGGAAAAGATCTTTATGAGAATGCTGTGCCACAGAGGAAAATGCCCTTATGATTTGTAGCTTGTAATTTTAGACAAAGTTTTTGAGACTGTGACAAACAGTTTTGTTGAGGAAAACAACAGGAGGGTGAAGGACTCATTTTGGTGGAGAAGAGAGGCTGGGGCAGAGCTTCTCTGGTCCTGGCAGCCAGGAAGCATAGAGGAAGAACTGGTACTCACTGGCTTTTTCCTGCTTCCTCTTTTAGGCCTTCTGGGCCTCCAGCCTATGAGATGGTGTCACCTACATTTCTTCTGAGAAGATGTTATAGGGAATTCTCAATAAACTCATTGTTACAATCAAGTATAACAACAGTAATCCTATATTCAGTCTAGAAGTAAACCTACAAAACTACTTCAAGTTCTATATGTTGAATATACAAAATTAATATGAGAAGTTTGCAAATATGTAGATGAAGAGTTTTCCACAAGGCTCATATGTTGAAGGTTTGGTTCCTAGCTGGGGAAGCCAATCAATAAAAAACAATTGGATAATAAGGGAATTAACTTCATCAATGAATGAATTTGCTGATAAGTTCAGTGAATGGAATATTAGAAGGTGGGGCCTGGTTGGGGCAGTTGGTGAATAGAAGCACGTATCTTTATTTGAAGGATGTATCTTGCTTTGACTCCTTATGATTCTGCTTCTCTCTGCCTTCTGGCAGCATGATATGAATAGCTCGCTTTACCAGAGCCTTCTGCCATGAGGTTTTGCCTCACTTCAGAAACATGGAGCCAGAAGACCAGGGATTAAAACCTCTGAAACTCTCATCAAAATAAATTCCCTTCCTTTTAAGTTGTTTTATTTTCAGGATTTTGTCAGTGACACAAGTCTACCGCAATAGGGGTAGGAAAATCAAGAATGTATTATCTAAAGGATGATTTAAAAAGAAATTCCTAGAATTGAATGATAATGAAAACAAAACATGCTAAAATCTATGGGACACAACAAAAGCAATTCTAAGAGGGAGGTTTATGGCTGTCAATGCCTATGTTGAAAAAATCATGCCAGATGGGGTCCCACCCCTGAGAGGAAGAGTAGCCACATGCCCCCATCCCTAACCCAGAATCTGCCTCCAATTGATATCCACTAACAAATGAAAATTTACTTTTCTCCAGTGAATTCTCACTGGGGATACAAACTACTCTTAAGAGTAGGCCTCATGCCAAACAGTAGGTGACCAACACAAGACAAAATCAATGGCATCTTTGGAGATTATTTGTCTCAAAATATTTAGTTAGGGAATTTATTTATTTTTAAATCTTTGTTTATTTTTCTTTTCTATTTTATCTTTTGCTTCCTTAATTGTCCTTTGTATATATATCATGGCTTCCAGTTTTGTGCTTTTATAGGATTCCTGTATGCTCATTGTGTGTCTCTGCATTTATGTGTTTCTTGTCCCTTTTCTTTGGCTCTTTTTCTTTTGTTTA
This sequence comes from Ellobius talpinus, assembly GCA_001685095.1. Lineage (NCBI taxonomy): Eukaryota > Metazoa > Chordata > Mammalia > Rodentia > Cricetidae > Ellobius > Ellobius talpinus. The sequence goes on from LOJH01050203.1 coordinate 11,935, forward strand.
TTTTGTTCTATTCTGTTTTTATTTTATTTTATTATTCTTTAGATGCATACTTGCTTTCTAAAGGAAGACAGAAAAGGGGTATATTTAGATGGGAGAGGAAGTGGGGAGGATTTCAGAGGAGTTGGGGGATGGGAAACCATAATCAAGATGCACTGTTTGAGAAAAATCCATTTTCAATAGGAGAAAAAAAATCAGAGTGAGCTTAAATGACCTGAATATGAACCTTAAGGTATTGGAAAGAAAGAGCAAAGAGGTCCAAAAATCAGTAGAGAGAGAAAAGAATAATAATTAGGGAATAAATTAATAAAAAGAAATAAAACAATAAAAAGAATCAATGAAACAAAGAGTTGGTTCTTTAAAATGATAAATAAAATCAACACTTAGCCAAATTAACTAAAAGAATGAGACAAAAGATCCTAATTCATAAAATTAGGCATGAAAGGGAGATATTATATTAGATGCTCAGGAAGTTCAGAGGATCATGAGCATATACTTTAAAAATTCATATTTCAATAAATCCAGTTGGAAAGTATAAAAGAACTGAATGAATTTTTAGATGTGCATAACCCACCAAATTCCAACCCAGATGAAACCAAGATGAACCAAGATAAATTAAACAAGTTTGTAACAACCAATGAGATAAAAGGAGTAATTAAACATCTCTCAGTTAAAAATGATGGATTCAGCACACAACTTAAAGAAAGGAAACATACAAACACTACCACCAGGAGAAATAACTGGAGTTAGAAACCACTGGTCATTAATATCACTTAATATCAATGGAC
>LOJH01050204.1:320-12718 GCA_001685095.1 Ellobius talpinus
TTCCATACAATGTGTCTGCCCACGTGTCTCCCACCCACACGCCCGCCCGCCGCTTGCCACTGGGACTCTGCACCTTCGGGGACTTACTGTCGCCTGCCCACCAGCCTGCCCCACCGCAAGACGTTTGGTTGGCTCTCTCGGACCCGCCACGAGCTGTCTCTGCCTGGTACTGGCTGCTCCGTGGGCCTGCCTGCCTACTGCTGACAGGGATCTTTAAACATTTTTAAAAGCATCTCTCTGATGCCTCCTCCACTTTTCCAGCATTCAGTTTAGTTTTCCTCACCTAGCTCTGTTCCCCCATAGCTCTGCTATAGGCCCAAAGCAGTTCCTTTATTCATTAACCAATAAAAGCAACACATAGACAGAAGGAGCTCCCACACCAGAGACTGAAACCAGAAGCTTATCCAGTAGGCCACAGCCTCATGGCAATACACAGGTTAATAAAAAGAGGTTAATTTAAGATGTACCAGTTAGCTAATAAGAAGCCTGAGCTAATAAACTAAACAATGTTGTAATTAATATAATTTCTGTTTGATTATTTGGGCCTAGGTCACTGGGAAATGAACAAGCAGTCTCTGTTTACAAATGGTGCCAGTGTAGGACAATTACATTCACATAAATATTAAGAGATATGGGGAAAGAATTCTAGACACAAAACAACAGAGTTAAGCAGAGCTTCTTGGTAGCTGCGTTTTTTCAGATAGGCAAGGCTCCTTTAAGAGAAGTCTTCCTGAGTCAGTGTTAGTGGCAAAACATGCATGGCTTTTTTAAGAGACAGCTTTCTGGTTCATGGTGACAGAATGAACCCTGGCTTTTTTGAGATGTCCTGTACTTAAATGTTGTCTGTGAGCAGTGTGTTACAAATTGCTTAATGACAACATAGAACCCCTGCATCCTTGGAGCTTGGGCGGTGAGCAAGGTTTGCAGAAATGATGAACATGTATCTACCATTTTGGACTAGGCAGGGCCATGGAGTTGGTCTTAGCCACACTCACTTAACAATTAAAAAAGAAAGCATTCCAGTTCAGAAAAATATTTCAGATTCACAATAGAGTCAGACATAAAAGACCTCTAAAAAAGACATAGGGCATTTAAAAATGTACACAGGCTTAGGAAAGAGAGAAAAAGAGTATAGACAGTAATAAAAATAAATAGTTTTGTAAAATAAAGCAAAACTTCTAAGCAGACAGAGTATAGACAGTCATAGCTTAAAGGAATAAAGGAAAATAAGCACATGGGGATGGTAATATACAGAGAGACTGGATTATATATATTATTGTAACTTTTTTTGAATTTTTTGACTGCATAGAGACATTTGATTCTGAGCACTGCTAAGTTAAACCAACATAAAGATATCTTGACTTGAAATTTTCAATCTAAAGATATGTTGCTTTGGAAAAGAGGTTCTGCATTTGTTTCCACAGAAGATGAGAGACTGTGGATTCCTTCTAGGCTAATGTGGTTTTTGAAGAAGACCCCCAAAAGTTCTCTGTCAATATGAAAAATACTTTGCCCAAGTAAAAAAAGGAAGCAGTAGAGGGAAAACAATGCCAAATTCCCAAAATTATTATTCATAAATGTTTGTTTCCATTTAAAGGAGGATATGATATAGCGATGAATGCTCTGCATTAATATGGACTTTGGTCTATTGATACAAATTTAAGGTCAATTTTGTTATCAAATCAAATTTTTAATTGTATTAGTTAGGTTTTCTAGATATACAGACACATATTTCAATTAGATATATAATCTTTAGCATGTCAAAAACCTACAGAATATGGCATTTAAAATGTTTTAAGAACTTAGACTTCTCAACAGTGAGACTTGTCTGCTTCTGGCATCAATAATTGCTTTGGAGAGAAAGATGGGCATTAAAGAAACCTGTGATGGAATTTACCTTCAATGTTACAAGGCTAGCAGCATGCAGGAAACTGCTCTTGCCTGAACTGCTTTATGGTATGCTGTATTAACTGGACATGCAGGACCCACAGAAAAGGAATATTGAACATTCCAAAAGATGGCTGGCCTTCAGGGTTTTTGCTCCACAGAAGAAAATGCCAGACATTCTACAGGGCACAGAAGAAATTAACTGATGAACTTTGCCATTAAAAGGTAGAGCAGTTCTTCAAATTTCTTGCTTCATGGAAAAGTCTGCTGGATACTATGGGTCTGTAGGCTGAAAATGGATGCCCTAACATTACAGAAGATCTTTGGGTGATTATTCAGACAGTGAGATGTCTCTATCAATTGTAAAGTTTTGGAAGTACATTACAATGCACTTCTTGTTCTCTTAGGTAATATTATATTCTTCTTGGGTTTTTGAATAGTTGGAGACATATAGTTTTAGTTTTTCTTAGTTATGATAAAAGATAAATTGGATATAAAACTTTAGACTCACAAAGATAGGATAGATAACAGAGTATTTTCTTTAATTTGCCAAATATAACTGGACTAAATATTGGAACTCTAACTCTTGATCAATAACTGTTTTGTTATATGCAATTTTAAAAACCTTACTTTTTATTTAGACATAAAAGTGAAGATGATGTGAGATGTTCTGTGTATATATGTTGCTTTTATTGGTTGATTAATAAAGCTGTTTTGGCCAATGGCTTAGCAGAATAAAGTCAGGCAGGAAATTCAAAATCAGATATACAAAGAGAATAGGTAGATTCAGAGAGACACCATGTAGCTGCTGAAGGAGACAGGAGGAAGAACCTTGTCCAAGTGGCCACAGCTTCATGGTGTTACACAGAATAATAGAAATTGGTTAATTTAAGATCTAAGAGTTAGTTAATAAGAATCCTAAGGTAATAGGTCAAACAATGTTGCAATTAATATAGTTTCTGTGTATTGTTTGAGTCTGGATGGACAGGAAATTAATGAGCAGTCTCCCTTTACCCTGTATGGAAATGCAGACACAAAATCCAGAGGGGAATGATTTAACTACTGAGATAAATGTATTCAATTATTTGACTTATCAATATTTATGTATTTATGTTCTTACTAATATTCATTCTAAGAAAGTGCTATACTTTTAACTATGGTTTCACAATACAGTTTTGAATAAACTAGAAAATTCAATTAGATAATTCAATATGTGTTATTAAAATCATTTTTAAGGAATATAAACTGTGTTTATACATAATTCCTTTAGCATCTCTTATGCCCTAAAAATGTATACACTAAGATCAGTTAAGTATAGCCACTTATATTTATTTTGGTTCATACCAAATATGTTAGTTTTCTGTTGTTATGAAACACCATGTCCAAAAACAACTTGGAGAGGAAAGGGCTAATTTTATTTTACCAGTCTTAACTAACACTTTACCACTGAGAGAGGTCAGAGAAGGAAGCCAAGACATGAAGTTAGAGGCAGGGACTTCAACACAGGTCTTTTAATTGCATGGCAAATGACAGTTTAAATTAATCCTAGCTTTATCAGTGGGTTGACTTACTGCCAACAGAATCACCTGTTTTCAAGCAATATATATATATATATATATACATATATGCACACATGGCTGTTTGAGGACAGTGCATGAAATATAAAAGCATATTATTCAGTAATGTAAGTGAGAATTAAGTGAGAGTTCACAATTTCAAATCTCAGTTCCACATATGATGGAGATGATATTATTTAATCTGTTTTTTTTCCTGCATAGTCTCTGATGTATCTCATGTGATAGGGTTTATATTCTGATATCCTCATCAAATTTGTTCACTATATACAGGATACTGGGTAACTTTCATATTCAGGAAGTTCTCAAAACATTTTAGGAAATATTTCATTTAATAAGAAAATATGCAGTAGCCGTGTTTCATTGAGCGTTATAGGACATCAGATATGTAGTTTTGATACAAACTTTTGATCAAATCTCATTTTTTCCTAGGACAGAATAATAACATACTTTATTGATTTTTAAAACTTTCCAGACATTCTTGGTGACAGTTCTTATGCTGGATATTTGTAAAGTTCATTTAGATAAATAACATCCTATAAAACTTTTGCATCTAAGTATTTCATACACAATGCCTTACACAGTATGTGTCAAGATACTAATCATCCATTCTTGCATTATGTCTGTTTTGTTACTCTGATTTATTGTTGATGTTTAAGGAAGTTAGCATTATCCATGTGGTGGAAAGACTTTTTAGAAACTATTTGGTAATGAAAATTTAAATATGTTATCTTACCAAACCTAGTAAATACTGGCAGTACATGAAGAAGAGGAATAGTTTACATAATTAATTCTATATCTTTACCAATTTGAGACAAGTTACTTCTCAAAAATTAATAGATGTTGTCCCATTGTTTAGTTCATTTTAAAATCTTGTTTGATATTTCCTCTTGGGATTAATTTATAAGACTATTGGTTTGAGCATACTTTACAATTCCACTGTGAGAGAGATTTCCCAACTCAACTGAATCTAATTTGATTTCTACCAATTGTAGTTACAGTTGCCAAAATAAGATTAATATTGACTTTAAAAATATGATGTACAGAGACAATATTTATCATGTTTATTAATAGGAGCAATGGATAGTGAGGCTATATAGAACATACAATAGTGTATGCTAGTTTTATTAAACCAGGGAGTACTAGAGTATCTTTGTTATCACATAAAAACTGGGGACAACCCATACTCAGATTCAATATTAATTTCCTGTAGAGACTAATGACACCATGCACTCATCAATGAATGCTGCAAAGAAGCTTTCCAAGAGCAGCAGGAATGTACAATTAGTCCAAACTGCAAGAGAGAAGTGTAGGATGGTGTGGCATGGGCATTCATTATATCAAAGAGGCTAAACTGTGTCTGATGCCCTAGCACTTAAGCTAGGATCTCCCTGCTTTGAAATTTCTGCCATCAACAAGGGATGGGGAATATTACAGACATGAGAATATATTCAAAAGAGAGGTTTGAAGACTGGAAAATACTAAAAGGTAAGATAATAAAAAATGGAGGATGTCATACTTTGACCTGCTAACAGCAAAGAAGTTAGAATAATATAGTAACATGTTGAGATAGTCACACATTCACATGGTAATAAACAGTAGTGTTCTATTCTATCAGGATCTCACTTAAATTTGTTATATGCCTATGGACCAGGATTGTGGGACTTGCTACTACTCTATTTCACAAGGGAAAAAAAAGACAAAAACAGTCTTTTAAGACTTGATGGAAGGTACAAGCTAAACAGCAAAAACCATTTCCTTCTGTCAGGATGAAAAAACTCAGACCGGCTATAGAGCCTCCACTTTTCTTTCCTGAAAAGGAAAATATTGCAAATAATAGAGTGACTACGAAAACTAAAAATATCAGAATTAGACAACACGAAGACAATGTGTATGCTACTGCTTCATTTTGAATGTAGTTGTTTAGTTTTGCTACACTGAAGGCCATTTCGCTTCTTCTGAGAAAATACACTATATAGAAAATAATACTGTGTTGAACCATTTTTTAAATGAGTAAAACCAAATGCAAAGTTTAAGTTCAATCTTTGTTATATTCTTGTTTTATTGGATATTCTAAACATTTTCATTATTCATACATAAAATCCAGTTTTTGCTTGATTTTCTATTTTGCAATAGATTACATCACTATATGTTGTTCTTATTTTGTTAAGGATATACAAAATCTTGTACACATTCATCTTGGGAAACAAGATTCTAGGAAGTAATAATTCTTTTACCATGTGTAGGGATATCTTACTACTATTTACATAAAGAAAGAGAACTAATTATGTATTCTCAGAATTCTGATAATTTGGTAGACTAGACTCACTATGAATGTTTAAGAACTAAAAATGAGATTTAGTATTTCAAACATCCATTATTAGTAATAGAGTTAAGTGTCCAATGCCCAGATATTTCCTTATATCTTAAAGATAAGAATTGTTAATAAAAACATTCTGCTTTGTATTTACTTGACATCATACAGACAATGGAATATCTACACTTGCTTGATTTTAATGCCACTTGAGATAGTATATCTATATGGTAGCATCATCAACAATTCAGTTGCATAATGTCTTAGTATAAATATCAGATTATTTCCTGAAAGAAAATTTCCTGGTTTCATTTAAAATAAATAAAAATTAAACAGAAAAACTATCAGACAATCAAAGACACTCAAAACAGGTAACATGTGTTCCTTAGGCTGTGGTTCAAGAAGCATTGGTAAGTTGCACCAATATATACCTCAATTCATTTCATATCAGTGTCTGCAAGACATTCAATGCTGGCTAATAAAGGTTGTAGCCAATAATATTATTCTACATAATCTAAAATGCGTCTTGCCAAAGTCTCAATAGAATACTCCCTTTAAGGCTTTTCAGTGGCCTTGTTTTCAGCATCAATTACAAACATAGAGACACCTATCTCAACAGCTCCTACCCTTTATGTCCTGTTTTTTCAGTTTTATATCCCTAAAGATCTGTTATTTGCTCTTAGACTTCCTGTTGTGTATTTAAATTGTTTTGATTGCCTTCTTTTTGGCATATCTCATTAAATATGTTCATGAAAAGCTCTTTGATTTTATCGTTGCTGATTTTTTTCATTTACTTTTCAGTAATCCTCATCAAACTTCTCATGACATGTAACTATAAAGCTGTACTCACTGCTGTGGACAACAACATTTACATAGTCCCCAAATTTCTGAGCAAAATGGCATAAGCAATCTGTATTTTTTATATTGAGTTATGTGTTAAATACTAAACATGTTGTTTACAGGATAAGAGACTTAGGGGTCACTTTAACTCACCTATCTTTCTCATGTTACAAGTGCTATGAACCCTTATTGTTACTTAAACTATATAGCAAGATTTTAGGTATCATGTGAAAGCATGTTCTACAAGAGGTCTAACTCAGCAAAGACAACCCTGATCTTTTTATTCTATAGTTTTTTTATTAGAATGTGATATTTATGCTTTATATTCTATTTCCATTCAATATTTCATTTTATATTCATATGTGTGTTGATTTCATATATAACTGGGCACCATGTGCGTATCTGGTGCCCCTGCATATCAGATGAAGGAAACTTGAGTTATAGGTAATAGTGACCCACCATGTGACTGCTAAAAATTGAGTCTGGGTCTCTGAAAGAACAGTCTGTGTTCTTAATTGCTTAGCCGCTTTCCAGCTCCTGATTTATATTTTTAAGTTATGAGAAATGCAGGGGAATATGATAATCCCAGTGACAGAGTATGAAGTTCTTATACGATGGTTTGAGTAGGCTCAGAGACCCATATCTGAACACTTGGTCTCCAGTTTACAGTCTGTTTGGAGAGTTTACTGGAGGTTTAGGTTGTGGATACTTGCTATTGAGGTACACCACTGTGAACAGATGGAGTTTTTAGAGCCTCATACTACCCCTTGTTCCCTTTCTCTTCTTCCTGGCTATATGTGGATAAAAATGTTGATACCACTATACATTTCTTGACTGCTGCCTTGAATAATGTAATCTATCCCTCTGGTAACATAAGGAATAACAAATCCTGTTGTTTTGGTCAGAAATTTTATCACACCAACAAAGAGTTATTGATAGCATTAATATAGGACAAGTGATTAGCTTTCTTACCATAATATATGATTTAGCATACCTAACTCAATCCAATTGTATTAAAAAGATTTTTATAATTATTTAAGTATTCAATATAATGTACCCTTCATGCACAGAGGTTAAATAAGTGATCTAGGTTATATGTATAATCAAAGGGTGAAATGAATTATGATGTCAATAAAACAGTAACTAGGACTATACTCATAACTGGTATACAGTTTCATTTTTTATGTTTTGCAGATGTTGACTGTCTTCTATCCATGAAGATAGAGTTAGGATGAGGCAACTAGACTTTCCAAATTCTAAAGGCAATACAGTTTCTTTATTGTCTAAGTGAGTTTGAGTTGATGATTCTGTTACTTGCAGCTAACATCATCCTGCCCATCACATCAATTTTATTGTTAGGAAAGTATGTTCAGAAACAATAGACTGACTGTTATGTATTGAGTTAGCTGAGTAGAAAAGAGATAAATTAAGACCCTGGGGACCTATTTATTTTTGACTGGGAATCTGACAACATTTGTTAGTGACTTTCATCCAATTGAAATAATGCCATTTCTTTTGCCTCTATGATCATTTTGGCCATACATTTAACTCCCAAGTACCCTAGATTTTCTTAGATTTGATGATTGATGCAGAATCAGGAAAATTAAAGAACTAGGAAGAAATCCTTAAGATGCTGTATAAGTGACTGTCCCTTTGCTTCAGTAGCAAAATCTTTGTGGGAAAAATGTTGAAGATGAAGTCACAACTGGAGATGTAAAATTAAAAAAAGATACTGTGATGATTTGAATAAGAATTGCCCTCCATTTGCTCTTATTTTCAAAATTTTAGTCGCCAGGAAGTCAAACTGAAAAGCTTAGAATAATTAGGAGGTGTGGCCTAATTGGAGTTGGTGTGGCTTTGTTGAATGAGGTATGTCACTGGGATTGGGCTTGGAAGTTTTAAAAGCCCAAGTCAGGCAGGCACTGTTTCTCTCTGTATCTGTTTCAGCGTCTCCTCTTAGTTTCTGTCTTTCTTTAGTTCTTCTGTCTTTCTGTCTTCTGTCCATTCCTCCCTTCCTGTTTGCCTATGGATAGTGATGTAAGCCTCGACTCCTGTTCCAGTACTGTGAATGCAACCATGCTCTCTTACCATGATCATAAAAGAAACCTCCGAAATTGCAAGAAAACCCACAATTAGAAGTTTTCTTTTTTAATAGTTCCTTTGTTTATGGTGCCCCTTCATAGGACTAGAACATTGACTAAAACAATGGCCAAAAAGAAAAAATAAAGATGCTTTGGGACGCATATGGAATATCTTAACAACCTGAGACTCCATTTGGCTTGGAAAATGTGCCTCTTGTGTTCTATCAATGAATTTAGCATCATGTAACCCCCATATTTATCACACTATACCTACATCCAAAAGAAACAACCAAATTATTTTTTTCTTTTAACAACCCTGAATATCTTATCTTTCATAAAAAGTTTAGAGTCAAAATTTCCTCAGAACATATCTATATACAGAAGGTTGAGGGTCAATCTGGCTTAGACTATTTTTAAGCACATATGTAGTAAAGTAGACTCTGTCACCTGAACAAACCTTTTAGGGAAACACAAAACAAAACAAAATTCTATTAACCAAATCATCTTCATGCATACTTAAGCATACATAAGATTAAAATTAGAAGCACCAAGGAAGGGTTTATGAATATCATGTAAAATTTCACACACTCAAAATCTGCCAAGAAAAATATAGATCTACTCATGCTTGACACCTTAGCTCCCAAACTCCACCTCTTCTTGTACCCCATAAAATGAAGTCCCAAACAATAACTGGATTCCTAACTAATTTCTTATTCAGTGGTCTTCTATTGCCCTACAGGGCATTTCCAATGCTGCCTCTCCTTTTGATTTTTAATTCTTCCCATTCTTTTTACATTCCACTTATATCTTTACTCAGTTCTTTAATGAGTTACCAAGAACTTGGAAACCTTTTCCCAATACACACTACTGCCAGAGGCTTTATTGAACTCACCCACATTGGACTTCTTTATTACTAGAGCCAATTAATATAATTTACTGTGTATGACATTTTAAGATAGGTTTTGTATTATATCCAAAGCTTGCTTAGAGACACATGGAGCCCTTCTTGCTAGGTTTGTAAGAAGTGTTTGCCTCTGGCACTCTCTTCCCCTCCCCTATGTCATCTCGTTTAAATCAGGTTATTCTCCTTTCGCTTTTGACTTCTACTGATTTGTAAAGTCAGCCCCATTCACAAGTTGTCTGTACATAAAGAATGTAAGTGCTGAAGAAGGAAACTGTACACTTTGAGAAAGGCAAAGGATCAAAGGGTTTGACAATGGTATCTTTTCAAATCATCTAAAACATGACATTTCAGTTTGATTCTATCAATTACCTAAAACAAACTGACCCATATGTCAGCAGCTTAAATCAGCCTTGACTATTTATCTTAACACTGAGAACCAACAGGGTGGTATGTCTCTTTCCACAACAGGAGGCAGGATGACAGGGTCACTTGTGAAATTGTCATGTAGGGAGCAGGGGGTGTCAGTTCTCTAGCACATGGCATTTTATCCGTGTCTCCATCAGGAGGCCCTACATTCCCTACAGCATGAAGTGGGTCTCATGAGAGAATGCTCCAAGAGAGGGAACACTTTGAAATGTATTGTAATTTTTATAAAGCACATTACGTGGATGGCCCAGAAATTATACTAGAAATGAAACAAAGAAATGATGGTTTCTCTGCGTAGATCACTAGGAATTTCTCTTGTGAGACAGTTGACTCTCCAATCAGATTCCTGTCTTTCCTTCTCTTGAAGAACTAAATGGGTATACAGGAAAGGAAACAGATAACTTTTTATTTATGAGGTAGGAATGATTTAAACCGGAGAATGGGAAGATAAGCAGAAAAAATGGGTTTCTGAGACCTCTGGTAGCAACAGGAGGCCGAGGAAGGGAGGCTGTGACTGCTGCAGCTCTGTGTTGTTTCTCATTGTGGTGGAAAGAATATCTGCACATGATCTAGCTCTCTATCTATATTTATCTCTATCTATCCTTGCCGGGTTTCTCAATGCCAGCTCATGGAAGCCACCAGTAGAGACATCCTTCAGGGAGTGTAGCAGGAATGGCACATCACTCCCTTTGGAAGATCTTGAATATTGGTGAGTACTTCCACTCCAACCCCACTTCAGTTGAAGCTACGGGACTCAAAGGTTGGAGTGAGTCCTCCTCACACTTGAAGCAGCAAGTTTCTGCATCTCGGCATAGTCTGTCTCTGGCGTCTTTTAAAGCTAAAGGAGTTTCCCTTCTCTTCTCTCACTGAAGAGCCATCTGAGGTGAATCTGAAGACTTAAGTCTTCTGAAGGGCACCTGAGAGCTTGGCTCCTAGACTCGGCATGCTGCTAGCCAAACTGGTGAACATGCGATGTGCATGGGTTTATATAGATTGTTCAAGTGGCCTCTGATTGACTGAGTGTGTGGATGTGAAGGGATCATAAGACAAAGACCAATCAGGAGAAGTTTGTCAAAACTGAGGGAGAGAGTAAGGAAGCTAGCTAGCCCTGCAGAAGCTTTCCCATGGCGGTGCTGCCCCGTCTCACCTCAGCAGCGGTAGGTTGGGGGTCGAGGCACTCAGACACAGAAGACATCAGCAGACATTCTGCTCAGAGAAGGATGCTTGAAATAGTTTACAGTTCTAATAATTTTCCAGTTTAATTTATCCTGATATTGCCCATGCAGCTCGGGTAAAAGATCCATAATCACTGGGTCTTCCAACCGTCAGTACCTGCTGGCTGTCACATGCAGACATTGTTAGCTTGCATTGTGCCTGGAGTTTTTCTGCATTGGTTTGTGTTATTCACTCCAGGCTGACACTTTGCTAACAGCTAGTTCCCCTTTACACCTGTCAGTTGTATTAAACAGTACCTTTCACACTTTAAATACTGTTCTCAATATTAAAATTTCCCCAAATCAGTAGAAGGTTCCTGTCTAAGCCCATTACCTTTGACTTCAGTAACAATCAAGACATTAATGAATTTTTCTCTTCAGTTCTCAGGGCCAAAGAATAGTCAGTAATTTCTGCCATTTAGAAGAAATGTTGGTAAAAGAATAGAGATTAAAAGAACACCATATATGAACCACCTTTATTCTACATGGCCCAAATAAATTAAATTTCCTGAAAACTGATGTCTGTGACAAGGAGAATCTTTCCTAATGGAATTTACCCTAGTAGTTGGTAATTGTTATTGTATTAATTGAAATATCTTATTATATTTATGATTAAAAATCTACTCCTAAGCATGTTAGGTATCAAATATTGTTATGTAATTTTATTTACAGGAGATAAATGGTTAGAACTTATCATCAATTTTGTGATATATTTTGGAGCTTGAAAGGTTTAATAACTGATTAATGTCTCCTATTTGATGGAAGAATAGAGGCAGTGTGTCACTGTGTATGACCAGCTGGCCTGGACCTCACCGATTCACCTGCCTCTGCCTACAGAGAGCTAGGATTAAAGGCATGGGCAACCACTGCCAAGCCAGAAAAGAATTTTCCATAATTAAGTTAAATGAAAAGAGTAATTTAAGGACACTTATGCCTAGGATTCATTTTATTAATGAAACTTCAGACCCACAGAACTAAAAACATTGGCAAGTCCTATTTTTCTAGGATGACCTGGCTCCAATGCTCACAGTCCAACTAACAGTCTGTGGTGATTAATGTTGCATGGCTGACTTAAGAAGGGTGCCATTGAAAATTTCTAACTCCAATAGCACAGACAATAAGAGAAACAATGAATAAATGGGACCTCCTGAAACTGAG
>LOJH01050205.1:0-12718 GCA_001685095.1 Ellobius talpinus
GACTGCTCTTTGGACTAGAAAGGGAGGGGGAGGGTGGATGGGAGAATGGGGAGGAAATTGGGAGGAGGGGAGGAGGTGGAAAATTTTTAATAACAATTAAAAAGTGTCTGAAATAAAATAAAATAAAATAAGTGCCACTGTGACCATTCAAAGTCAGTGGTGCTGCCATCTGCTCCCCTGAAAAAAAAAAGAACTCACGGCAAACCTAGTAAAGCCCACCATACTTTTCTCTGAACAACTGGTGGAGGTAGACTGTGTAGCAAGAAAATATGGCCCCGGGTGACAACTACAGGGGTTTGATCTTATCAGTTAGGCCTGTCCAGCCTGACTGACTAGGCTCCACCTCTTGAAGGAAGCACCTGATGTATGGGGCTCCCTTGGACCAGAAGATCTTGAGTTCTTTATGACTCATGATGAAAGCCAGACAGGTCTTTGTCTGCATGATGAAGCTGAGCCAACTTGTCTAAGACACTAAGGCCACAATGTTGCATCATATAACCCTATCCCAGAACAAGGAAAGATATAAAGTTCAAGTTAGCTTTTCGTTTATTTTGATGATGGCATTGGGCAAGCAGGATCTTGGGCCTCAGGGTCATATGTTAGGTCACGAACTATCAGAATTCTTTTAGATAACGTGTGGGTTGCTTATTTTTCTCTTCCTATTGAATGACATGACCTTGCTCAGATTAAGGTTCATATAGTTCTGGGTCTTCTGATGATCTGGCCATCCCAAGTTCATCCTGACCTCTTTCAAGGCTGCATTTGGACTCAGGTAAGCAGTCTTCATGTGCTAGAGCAAAAAGAACAAAGCAAGCCAAACTTAAAGGTAAGGCTACGGTTCAAATAACATAGAGAACCATTTACACTATCAACAGCTTCCATTCTAAATTGAGTGAACTGTCTCCACTCCTATTTCCTGAAGGAAAAAAGAGGTACCACTCAGGAGTGTGCTCTCATCCATCACCTGCATTCCAGCCCGTATCAAAGAGAAGGATCCCTTTTCCTATTGTACATTAATACCTTTACACATGCATTGTATTTCATCCCTCTTGCCTACTTAGGACCCTTCTTTTTCTTCTAAACTGTTGTTTTTACCTCGTCTTTTGCATACCTTCATCTCTTCCCTCTCAAACGGATCCTTTTCATCTGTAGCAACACCCAGGGCTCTCCTTCAATTTAAGAAGCTTTGCAGAATTGCATCTCTCTGAGTCCATACCATTATGGACCCCTCAGTGTCCCTTCAATGTTATATTTCTCAGGAAAGTGGTCCGACCTCATCATATCCATTTTGCCATCAGCTTCTTTAACCCTCTCCAATACGCCGTCCACCCACCAAACTACTAAAGTGCTTCTCAGTTCTCCTTGTGGTCACTCACCTTAGGCCAGAGTCAATGGGCATTTTCAGTTTTCACCTTATTGAACTGTTAAGAATTACTTTTAGGAGTGATCATGAGTTCATTTCAGAAATTCTTTCCCAGGCTCCAGTAAGAAAGACGACATCACTTTCTGTTCTCTACAAAGTTTGTTTCTCCTGTGTCTTTCTCCCTGATCCAGCCTGCCCTACTTGACTGCAGTTTTGCTAATTTTATTGTCATTTCCTAGCCTTTTTCTGTTTATCTTTTACTTCTAATGATGATTTCATCTATATAACCTAAACATCTATACAATAAAGAATTCTAGTATGTATATTCACTCTACTCACCTCTGAACTCTGGAATACAAATTCAACTTCCCACTTTAATATATTCATTAGTATAAGAGCTCTTGAACTTCATAATGTCCCAAAATTAACTCAAGTTTCCATCTCAACTTCTGATTTTCTTGTATTACCCCTTCTCTCAGTAATGTAAGTGTGTAAATTTCGGAACTGTATGAGTAATCTCTTATACATCCATTTTTAAACCAACCCTAATCCTTGAGACTGTTAACTCCTGAGTATCCCTGGCCTTCATTCACTTGTCCTCACTCCTGGAGCTCCTACACTAGACCAAACCACTCTTGTTCTCCCTGTATCTCAATACTTAGTTCCTAACTGCTTTTCCTGTATTTATTCTTGACTCCTTCCAGCTGGTTCCATCATATTCCAAACCTGAAACTATCATCCTCAGTTTTAAGTCTCTTTCTGTCACTTTCACCAGATTTATGATGATCCTACAAGGCCTTCACAATCTCATGTTTACCAGACTTTTTATTCTCTATCTTAACTCACACATTTTCTTTATGATTTTTCAGGGTAAACTACACAGACTGCTCCGAACTACCCCCCTTCTCTCTCTCCCTCTCACTACATGTGTGTGTATGCGTGCACATGCATGCATGTGTGTATACTCCACATTCATGTACTTCTCTTAGTTCACTCAAACACTGTCATCTTAAAATATACATGAAAAAAATCCCTGAGACATTCACATCCTGACATCATGGTCTTTTTTGTCACCAAAATAGAAAATATAAATCTTTTTTTCTTTGCCCATTACCCAGACACTAGTATTCTAACATTACAAAACAAACTATAATTAATAATTATTACTTATTAAAAATTAAATGACCCCCCCCACTATACTACAATCTCTCCAAAGTGGTATTCCTTATATAAAATAATTTTAGCCCACAGTAACCTCAAATATTCACTGAATTTTTTCTGTTAAATTAGATAAGAGGTCAGAAACAGGAGTCAACTTAAAGTTAGTAATAATAATAATAATAATAATAATAATAATAATCCTCAAATCTCAAAATCAAGTTAGAGTCAAGCTAGCGGAAAGGTAGTCTCATGTCCTTTTACTCATATTTACTGTCATGAATGTAAGAAGTGCATCAAGCAGCCTTATAGAGGACCAACCAAGGTAGAGTTATCCTCTTATAGGATTGCTCTATAAAGTAAAAAGAATGTATTTTTTCTACATTGATTTGTGTGGGAATATTGTTCATGCAAAGTTCAGAGAACATGTGGAGTTGGTTCTCTCCTTCCACCATGTGGGTTAGTCCCAGGGCTTGAAGCATGTCATCATGTTGGGTAGCCAGTGACTTTGCCCACTGCATCATCTCAACAACCCTGTAAAAATGTCTTATTAAGTAAAACAGCTATAGATTGATGAGTAGATTTGGTTTAAGCTCATATAATGCAGCATCAGACAGAGAGCAGGAGTCTTTAGTCCCAGGTCTAACCCCAGTACCCAGAAACGTGCCTGGCACATAAACAATTCCATTAGTGGCTTGTTGTAACTGAATAAGTGGTCCACCCTCTTATTTCCTTAACAAGAAGATTTCTTGACTATATTTGTTGAATAATTCAACTCTTCTCTTTGAAGAATCAGGCTGTCCTTAGAGGGATTAAAATCAAAGCTTCTGAAAAATAACATATACTCATATATGATATGGATTCTGAAAGTGGTGGGCTACTCAAAATAATCCCGTTCAGATAATTCTGAGTCCTATTTCTTTTGTTAATTGCTATTAATTCTTGACAGTCAACTAAAGTATGATGTCCTTCAGAAAGCCTTCTTGATTCCCAGTGTTTAATATTCAACATCCCGACATAATACTCCCAAAAGAGTGTAGCACTATGAGAATATCTTTTTCATAACACTGTTCCCATTTAAAAAAAAAAAATTCACTGATCTCCCTGAGTCTCTAACTTCATTTGGGAAAGTAACATTGTCTTATTCTTCTAATAATTCTTAATTCCTAATATAGTATCTGGCACCTAGTAGATGCTAAATACATTTCTGTTAAAGTGAACTCAATTCTTGAAGATTTTCATAGATGCTATCAATTTTATAACCTGATTCACTCATGCATTAGCTTTCAGCTAGTTTTTGCAACTAATCCCTGTTCATACCTGGGAGGAATGATAACATATCATTTCATAAAGACTTTCTGGACTACTTTCAAGGTGCAGAATGTCATCTTGAAAGTATTCTAATCAATAATGGTTTAAATTAGATATCAGAGAATCCAATGCATACATAAGTGCTTGCAGTATTCATATAAAGCTAAACTCAACAGCTTCTCCTATTTCTTTCTTTCATTTAGCAGGACATTTTAGCTGATATTTCTGAACTGCTTGGTAGAGCAAATGCATTTTTATTAAAGCCTCATTGTCTCTGCAGCATTCTACCATGATTCTCAAGAGTCTTCATTTTATGTATACTTTTCCTTTGTTTGCTTTATTGTCAGAAGAAAAGAATTTACTTTGATTCTAGTTAAATAAATAAGGCTCATCTGAGTTGCATGTAAAACTTAAAAATACAGGGCTGAAGAGATGTCTTAGCACGTGGAGTGACTTGTCACCAAGTCAGACAATGTGAGTTCAATCCACACGTGGGAGAAAGAGAGAAGAGAACCAAGTTGTCCTCTGATTTCTCTATATGTGCACTGTGGCGCACATGCGCGCGCGCACACACACACATACACAAATGCAGTTTTTAAAAGTTAATTCTAATGTAGGGATCAGTTATTTCCTCAGTGTTGTATAACATGTGGTCAATAGAGATCTTTCCATGGGTTTCTTTTCCCTCCATATCACTTTTCTGGGGAATTCTGGAGTTAAAGAGACTGCATCAAGATACAGGGCACAGTGGAAATACCTCACCCTTAGAAAATGGAGTTCCTGTAACTTCCAAGGGCTAGGCCACCATGAGTCCATACACTACATACAATAACTCTCTTCAGGAAATGTGAACCCATGTGCATAGCTACCAGATAGTGTTAAAGCACCACAATTCACAGAAACATTTCCTTTAAAGTTAAACTGTAATAAGAGTGTATAATTGCTTAAGCAAATTTTCTTTTTAAATGATAAATGGAAACAATGTATTGCAATGTCTTCATGTGGTGGGGTTTATCTTCAGAAAAAGGAATAAAGGTGAAGGCAGGGGGGTTATTTTTCCATGTTCTTAACAGCTCTTCGATTTCCAAAAGTATTTGTGATTATCACCATTTTGCAGCATGTTTTCCTCTTGTTCTCTGGTATTGCACCTTCTTCTTCTTGATGCTATGCACACACGCGTGCACACACACACACACGTGCGCACACACAAACACAATCTGCATTTGCATCTCAACACAAAGCTCTAGCAAGATGTTTTAAAGCTTATTGTATTTCCCTGACTGATTTCCATTGCAGTCATTTCATTATCGCCAGTCATTTCCCATTTCTCAAATGTCTTGCCTCAACACATCTGACATTCTTCCAGGTTCTACTTTGGATCAACAGCCTAACTACTGTTGCTCTGCAGCAGCCCCTGCTGGCCACACTCTCCAATGTACCTGGCCTTTCTCAGTTGGGCTTCTCAAGGCTGGGGCTTAATCCCAGGGGAGCCATGCCTCAGTCTAGCTGAAGTGGTCAGAGTCTCACCAGGAGTGATTTAACAATCAGCAGATCCTGGACCAGGGCTGCCTGCCATCAGCAGAGTGCCAGCTGGTCAGTGTTACCAGGGTGGAAGGAGGATGTCAGGCAAATGTAAGAGTTTAGCGCAACTTTTTCTGTGTTTCTAGACACATTGAGAGAGAGAGAGAGAGAGAGAGAGAGAGAGAGAGAGATTTGAAGCTGTGACTAAAATAATAAAAGGAAATCAATGCAGAAAAGCAGTCCACCTGAAAATCTTAAGCTGAAGCACAAGTTGTGACATAATGTCAAAGAGACATTCTTTTCAGAGAGAAAGCAAATTAAATTATGCTCACACCGACTGCTCTTCCAATGACTGTTGATAAATGCTTAGGAGAAGAAAACCTCCCTTTCTGCTTGACCTTAAAAGCTGTCTTACCCCAGGCCTTAAATGTTCAAATGTGAACATAAAACATTTCTTCATTAATCTCATAAAAGTATTTTCAACCTGTTCCCTTTAGCTGTTGCTTATCATTGGTCCATGCATACAGACAAGGTACGGGTGCATATATAGATGGAGGTATGGATATATTAATTCTGAGCTGAAGAATAAATACATTCATCATTCAGGATGACAGAAGCAGAGTGGAATATACTCAGGTGATTGCAAATTGTTTTGCCATGCAGCCATGAAAACTCCCTGCAATGGAAAGAAAATGGAGCAGGCAGGTTAGGATAATAGAAAATAGCTGTTTTTCTCACATTTATGATTATACTTAAGCCAGTCTTCCTAAAGAGAGTGGCATGTATACATTTGTAATAAATACACTATTCCTCTAAGACTGAGTTGAATAAAAATACAAGACTGGAGAACTAATCTACATGAGCTTGAATAAGGCAGTGGAAAAAAAACAGGATGTTGGTTGGGAGAAATGAAGGATACTAGAACAATACGAGACAGGAAACAGGACGCAGGAGACACTGGCTTCAAGATTTGTAGTATGTGTCTATTTTGGGACAAGGAAATTTTACTTAAGAGGAAGGGTGAATAAGCATAAAACAATGGAAGAAACGCTACATTTTTGTATATAATCTTTACAGGAAGAGCATCCTTCTAGTGTGACCTCAGAGTTCCTTCCAACTCACATTTGATGAATGGTGTCATTTAACTTCATTTTAAATATGGAAAACCAAGTGTGTCTTTTCCTAAGAGACTATCAACCAGGCGGGGAGTCCTGTAGGTCAGCTTGTGGTTTTTTGAAGGCCTTTTGCTTAGCAGTGAAACATGATGGACAAGCCAGAGTAGATCAGATGTTCAAGGCACAGATGATGAGAGAGTTTACACAACTAAACCTCCACAGTGCCTCATTGTTTTCCCTATTTGAAAATAAACTTTCCTGAAGAGCCATATAAGGTCACAATTCAGACTGATAAAACTGAACACCCTGTTAGGCAAAGTGAACAAGCTGAGAGTTGTTAAGAAAAAAGAAAAGCCAAAGAAGTCAACACAAAACGCTGTATGTCCCCTCGATGCACAAAATAAACTTCCAATTAGTGACAAAGAGCTTTGACTTACAGTAAAACTTAGCTTGACATGTCAGTGTACATGTTGAGAAACAGTCAAATCGTCTGACCTTCATATGTACTCAAATTGGTAGATACTTTAAAACATACTACCCCAAGCCGGGCGGTGGTGGCACACACTCGGGAGGCAGAGGCAGACAGATCTCTATGAGTTCGAGGCCAGCCTGGTCTACAAGAGCTTTGGACAGGCTCCAAAGCTACAGAGAAACCCTGTCTCGAAAAACCAATCCAAACCAAACCAAAACAAAACAAAACAAAAAAGAACCAAACAAACAAAAAAAGCTACCCCAAAATATCACTTCCATAAAACCATGCAGAATCTCACATGTATTATCATCGCAGCAAGAGGAATGCCCTAGAATTTATTCACTGATAATGAATTAACAATAGAAGGAGTATATTCATATGCTTTTATGTGGTAAAAAATTAAGTAATGTCTCATTATGCCAATGGGTACATGCTCCTTTGACAGCCTCCTTGGCAGCAATTTAAAAATTTGAATCTTGGGGGCAGGGGAAAATGTCAGGAGAGCCCAGCTTATTAAATTTTGTAAATCATAAGGCTTGTCTCCAAATGCTGAACACTGCTGCTGATTTAGATGTTGGCCTAGAAACTCTGCTGTGGGGACCATTAAACGGGTCCAGAGTTTAAGTTGCACAGTAAATTATACTCCAAAGAAAGAGACTTCACATCCTGTTTCTGTCAGTGCTGCAGCAGTTCTATGAGACTGGTCCAGTTTTCCCGGGGATGTGCCAGGGTAGCTCCTCTGGATGGAGCTGAGTTCACCTGGGGCTCCTGTCGAGTTCTGTGAATTCTAATATCAAAATGGAGTACTAAATTAAACTAGGTTTTTTGGGTTTTTTCTATTTGAACAATCTTCTCAAATGGAGTGGAGAGAACCAAAATTCTTTTTAGGTGATGGCAGCTTGTACATTCACTTTCAACAAGTGGCTATCATTAAAAATAGTAAGGACGACCTGCTTGGTAGTTGAAAAATAAAGGGCTGTCATTTTGAATCTTTTCCCTTAAAAGGAATAATGAATTGTCTATAGCTACTCTGACTAAAACAACCAGTTAGAGTCCACAAATAAATGAGGCCATAAAGAAAGTAAAGTCATATGTCAAAGAAACCTAATGCAATTAATTATTCTTTGGAGTAATTCTGTGATGGATCTTTCTAATGCTTTTTGTTTCGGAAGTGTAAATTGCTAGTTGGTGGTTAAGAGCTTATTAAGTTATCTAAAGTTAGAAAAATGCTCAAACACATTTCCCTTAAAAACTAAAGTTTTAAAAGTTTCTAATACTCAACCATTTCTTTTAAATTAGCTAAGAAATAATTTTAAACATAAAGTAAAGAGAAATTGTTTACATTTTATAAGTTTATCTTGTTTATATCTCAAAAATATTCTATTCTGTAGCTATTAAATAATCTTAACATTTTACTGACTGAAAACAAATATTTAACTTGCCCCTGGGGTTGCATTTTTAAATCATCATAAGAAAAAAAAACATCTTATTCAAAATCACTGGGGATGGAGCCCCCCTCATAGCAGACATTTTTAAATGATGGGCCATGATAAGCACAATGCAACCTGTTCTATGGGCCTCATAAGCATGAAAACTTCACATAGTTTTCATGGCAAATTAGTCTCAACCAATTGCTATTACTAATTCAAATTTATTAAACCATTTTCAGAGGAAACGAAAGTTAATGTCAGTCATTTATTGAGCCCTCCCTACTGCCATTAAAGATTCTTAAAATCCAGTATCCTCACAGTGAAAGTTGAAGATCCTTAGAATCCAGTACCCTCACAGTGTGATAGAACCCAGCAGAGTTTTCTTAGATTCATATTTTAAAATTCCCCCTCTGATTGTTCTTTATGTTAAGACGTTAGGATCAAGTCTGGTAGATATGATTAAAATGTGGTTTGCTATCAATAGGAGAAGGAAAGGGCAGAAATCAATACCGTGAAAGCTAATAAAGACAAATGTTCTGTGATTCACCAGGGAAGAAATAATGGATGAAAAATTGAATATGATTCAGCAGTGTAACACTGTCACCAAAAGGCAAATGCTCTATCGGATTGCATTAATAGACATATCATGTAAAACAAGGAAAGTGATTTCCCAAGAGCAGCACTTCCCAGCACCATTGGCCCAAACTGGAAAGTTCCTACACCTTGGGACACAACCGTTACATAGGAGACTGTGTAGCGTTCATAAGAGGACAATTGTTAAAGCACAAAGATAAATAAACAAATAAAATAGACGATAGACCATTAGAATAAGAAAGCCCATTAAGCACAAAGTTCTCTTCACATCTTACATTCAGAGATGAGGGGAACTGAATCTATGTTCAGTCCAAGAAAAGTCCACTAAAAGAGGACATAATTACTGCAACAGGATGTGCATAAAGGGAGCAAGCTTAAAAAAGAAGTTGGCATCCAGCCATAATGAATGATAGAGTCTGAAAAAAATACATTCCAGCTGGGGTTTTTTTTTCAGACAATATTTACATTAAACAGAAAAAAATCGCTTTCACATAGTCTCTAGGCCCTTGTCACAAGGTATACTCAAAATAACCAGGATAGTAAACCTTTTCAAAGGAATTTTGAATTAATGAGTGTATGACAAGGGATATCTTCAAACATTTGTCATTATCTGTTGGTTCATATGACATGATCTTTAGTCAGATTAACTGAAAGAGCAAAATTAAAAACAGTATCTGGGAAAGTGCAGTCCAAAGTTACAAAGCAAAGGGGCCACTCATTGCCATATTTCCATGAATTTCTTAGACTGAAAATATAGAGTGTAACACTGAGTACTATTGTTGAGAACCAAGAGTATTCTAAGCCATGTCCTGTATTTCTTGTAATTAAAACTCAATTTAGCACTCAAACAGGTTAAAGAGCTATGCCTATTAGCCTGCTGTTTCTGTTTTACAAATCTAAAGCTCAAGATGAGGAAGGTCCAGTTATTTTCACTGATGAGTTTCCAGACTCCACATCAAGATCCTGAGTACCTTTAAGGCTAGCTATGATTCCCAGGAAGCTAGACTGTCCCTCGGCCACCTCTGAGAATAATATAAAGCCTGAAAGGAGCTAGTGTCCCCAGCTTGGATGACTCCTTATGTACCAGTAGATAATGGCAGTCAGTGACCAACAACAGAAGAAAAAAAAAAAAACAACTATGAAGCAGAGGAGAAAATTAGAATAGAGATAAGGAAATTTATGGTCTATGGATGACAATGACATTAACGTTCAAGTAGATATAAAGCCCCAAAAAACAGTCCGTCCTCAGACTTTCTAAAATCCTGAGTAGTTTAGAGTTTTGCCTTTCTTTGATAATTTTAGGAAACTTTTTCTGAGTGTGGCATATTAAATTAAGTCCTACAAATTCTGAGAGTATGTAATTTACATAAATCCCAACACTGCTTTGGAAACATCACACTAGGGGGGGCTTCAAAGGAAGCATGCAATTTCTATCTAATATAGATTAATTTAATATTTAATTTCTGACTAATGTAGATTAATCTCATTAATAGGGGCATACTAACTACAAAAAGTCATATCTCCCAGTCTTGCAACTCTCATGTCTCATGGTAAGAACAGGCAATTGGAAGTGGAAACTGAAAAGCAATCCAGAATGTGGCCATGATTATGATAATTACCTAAATCGTCTCACTTACAGTATAAACGTAAGCAATTCAGAAACCTTAGTCAAAGATACACTCATGACATAAGAATATCTAGCTACTAAACACACTTTTCATTCATACTGCCTCATAAAAAAAAAATCAATCATTTTAACTAAGTTCCTCTGGCCCTCAGAGCTTCCAGATATTTTCATGTGCCTTGATGTCATTTTTCACTTTGTTTCCCTCTATTCTCTGAGCTGGATTCATTGAAATCATACTTCACTTCTTCCATAATAATGGAAATAGATGGCAAAAGGATGATCTTAGAGTAGATGGAGGGCTCTCGTCTCCATCACTGCATGGCCATGAGAAGCAAGAGTGCTGCTGAGGGCATAGTCCTGGTTTGCTTGTTGTTTAATTCCTCCCCATTGTCTAAGGGCCTTGGAGATCAAGTTCTTTCATAATGGTTCATCTATCTGCCTCTTGTAGATAAAATTTCACAAATAAATAATTATACTCATTCTTCTCAAGGAATTATTTTTTTCAAAACTCCTGTGTGAAAGATAAAACTTTCTCCAATCCAACTTCAAGTTGTTGCATGTAATACTGGCAAATAGATGAATTTAATATTAGAGTCAGAAAGTTATTTCTCTGGATACTCATTCCTGAGGCATCTCAAAACTAAAATAACACAAAACCAGTTACACTGCTTATATTCAAAGCTAGCTCACCATTGTTCTTTATGGTATATCTAGGACTGACAAAACATTGTCTAACTAAACACACATCAAATATTGGTTCAAGCATTTATATATTTTGTCAACTTGGTCCTATGTCCTTGTCCAACTAAACACACATCAAATATTGGTTCAGGCATTTATATATTTTGTCAATTTGGTCCTATGTCCTTTCTATGTATTTAATAATTTTATTTCTGCAGCATGATTATGAAGGTTAGCAACAAAATCAAATTATTATGATGTTGTTCATAGCAGATTCCCAGTGAAGGGTGTCTTTTAAGAATATGTACAAAGGTTGGAGAAAGAGCTCATTCAGGAAAGTACTTACTTTGCTGACATGAAGACCTAAGTTTGGCACCCTGATAACACATGTAAAAGAACTCCAGCATGATGGTACACACTTGTAATGCCAGGCTGAAGTGGCAGAAACAGAAAAATTCATGGAGCTTACTGGCCAGCCATCCTAGCCTACTTGGCTAGCTCCAGGCCTGGAAGGGTCTCTATCTCAAAAACCAAGGTTTACAGTTTCTAAAGAATGTCACCATGGGTTGATGCCTGGACTCCCCTCACAACACGTACAGACATGTACAAAACATCCCCTTCTCACATGTTCACCTAAAAGGAGATGCATATGTTCATTTCATGTAGCACACATTTAATAAAATGTTTAAAATGTTGTTGGAAAGACAAGAAAATACCAAAATAAAGCAGTGATTTTTACACAGCAAAAAAATTTTAAATTGGAATTGCAAGGAGCTCTGCCAAGCTTCTATTCCCATAGACCTCATTTGTGCCTTTAAGACATCTGTAGTGATAGAGAACACTGAACAAGATAGGTTCCAAGGCACCACACTTTCCATCTTAGAATCTCAGCTTTTATTTATTTGGTGCATGATGTTTCCAAGTAAGACATTCTTTAATGGCGAGGGAGATGGCTAAGTGGTTAAAGAGAAATGATTAGACTTTGGATTCTCAGAACCCATGTTAATGCAACATGAATGTGATTGGTAATTTTAACTGTAAATTTGATACTATATAGAATCATTGGAATTTTCTACATCAGGGTGGCCTGTAGGCATGTTTGTGGTGTTTCTCTTGACTATGCAATTGATGGAGAAAGACAGCCCAGTGTGGGTGGCACTGTTTCCCTGGTTTGGATCCTAGACTATATAAGGAGGAGGTGAGCTGAGTTGTGAGTATGCATACAGCAATCATTTTCTCTTTGCTCCTGACTGTGGATGTGACCAGCTGCTTCATGTTCTTGCCTTGACTTTCCTATAATGATGAATTGTAACTTAGAACTGAGAATTAAAAGTAAAAGGAAACATTTTACCCCAAGCTGCTTTAAATCCAGTGAATTTTGTCACAGCAGATAAAAAGAAAAGAAAGAAAGAAAGAAAGAAAGAAAGAAAGAAAGAAAGAAAGAAA
>LOJH01050208.1:0-10811 GCA_001685095.1 Ellobius talpinus
GAGCAGAGAAAAATGTAGAGCTCAATAAAAATCAATAAAAAAGAAAAGAAAAAATACCAAAACCAAACAAAAACCACACACAAAACCATGGACTCCATTTGCTGTTGGTCACTTACTCCTGGGCCTGGGACCTGGCCTGGAGTGTGGCTGATAAACCCAGGGACTCTCCCCTCCCCTCCTCTCTCCTCCCCTCTCTTTAGGCTCAAGGACCTATGCAGAAGAAGTGGCAGAATAATTATGAGAGCCAGAGGTGGGGGATGACTCCAGGGAAACAGCATCTTCCAGACACAAAAGGACCGACACACGTATCACCTCAAGGAGCTGTGAGTCTGTGACAACAAGGACAAGCCCTTCACAGGCTCATGCTAGACCAAATTCTGACAGAGGAAAGAGGAAGTGCACTTAACAGCCCTCACTCCTAACCATGAAGCTCTTTGCAACTGATACCAGTTGGGTAAGGGAAAGTCAGTTTCTCCAAAGGAGACTTACTAGGTGAGGTCTCGCCAAAAGTTTAAGTCTGAAACTCAGTGAGAGACCCTGTCCTCTGATCTCTACATACATGCACACATGTACCCCTGCATGCACACAAACATGTAACACACAGTAACTGTGAACACTAACTATATGCCTGGCACTGAGCCAGATAGCGGTTCCTTGCAAGCAGTGGTTTGAAGCTCACGTATGTATCAGGATCATCCACAGGGGCTTGATGTAGGTGCTAAAATGCAGACCCCCCCATCCTAACTCAGCAGAATATGGCACACAGGTCACGTCCTGTCACACTTTAGGGAACAGCTGCCTATGGCTACATGTTCTGGTGGGGAAGATGACATTGAAAGCAGGCCTGAAGGCTTCCCTGGGGACACTGAGCACCACATGACAAATCTGGCTGGTGCAGGCTGCCACCTTAGCAAGGCCACCTGGGAAGGAAGGCAGCTGAACTGGAATGAGGGACCACAATCGCTTCTGGGACTTGACCTCTCCAGTCAACATTGAGTCAAAACTCAGTGAGTAGGAGTATTCATGGAACCCCATACTCTTATCTTTGGGTCCAACTTTATCAGTTCAGATGTACTAAAATATACCATTCTCAGGGACTGGAGAGATGGCTCAGTGAGTGCTCACTTGTTGCTCTCTCAGGGGACCAAAGGAGCTTGGTACCCAGTACTCACATCAGGCAGCTCACAATGGCCTGTAACTCCAATTCCATAGGACCCTATTCTGGCCATTTCAGGCACCTATATTATACACATGCCCACATGCACATACAAACACGTAGACACACACAAGTAAAATAAAATCTTTTTGTTATTTTTATATTTTTTTTATTTTTGAGATGGGGTTTCTCTGTGTAGCCCTGGCTGTCCTGAAACACACTCTGTAGACCAGGCTGGTCTTAAATTCAGAGACCCATCAGCCTTTGCATCCCAGGATTAAAGGCTTATACCACTAACACCTGGCAAATAAATCTTTTTTTAAGAATAAAATATACTACACCTCAAAGGAAGTGGCATTTACCACCCTACACATTTTGAAAGGAATTTTACAAACGTGGCTTTTGGACTCAAAGGACTACAGGGAAGTCACAGAATGTACAACTGATTTGATTTCTGAGAAATCATGTGTGTGTTGGGTTGATCTCTTGCCAACTGAGGGTTTTAGGAAAAAACATGGTCTTCAAGAATAATGAAATATTTATGAGCACTACTTTTAATGATTAGTGAAGTTTACATAATATCAAGTATTAGAAGTTTTGGAAGCACGTATGCCAACATTTCCTCATTTTGATTTTGATTTTTTTTTGAGTCATCAATCCTCCCCAAGTCATAAGCAGACCCTAAAAGTACCACTGCCTCAGTACTGGGTCTAGGGTGCCCATCGATAAAATCCAGCCTTGACTCCAGCCTCAACATTGCAGCTCAGTGCATACGCGAAATCTCTTCCAAACAGCAGGAAGGAAAACAAACACCATCTAGGAAACGTGACCTCAAGTCCAAGCCCCCATTGGCCCTTCCCAGGCCACTGGCTCAGACAATTACAGAAAGTGGAATTCTTTTCATTTTAAAAAAAGGTTATGTGTATGGGTGTTTTGCTCACATGTGTGCCTATGTACTGGGTGTATACAACACTTGTAGAAGCCAGAAGAGGGCATCAGATCCTCTAGAACTGGAGTGACAGAGGACTGTGGACCACCATTGTGGGTGCTGGAAATCTAGTCCTACGCACTGATCATTGCTTCAGTGAAAGTGGCCTTTTTAGTGCATGTCTTCTATGCGCTAAGTCCTGTTCTGCGTGGGTTAGTTCACTGGGATCCATCGTGTGATCTGCGCGTTGTTGTCGGTGTTTATCAGCTTACTGGGCTCCGTCGTGTGAGCTGCACACTGTTGTCGGTGTTTGTTAATTCTCTGGGATCTGTTGTGTGAGTCGCGCGTTGTTGTCCGTGTTACTGCTCTTCCCACTGACAACGGAGAACCTCGAGGCTTAGGGCTGTTGCCTAGAAGCTGGTTAAGTGAAGTGCTGAGCTGCAACTCTCGGAGGTCTGAGTTCCGATTCCTGCAGTACCGTACCTGTGCCAAACTAAAATCCCTTTATACCTCCAGCATGCAGGAGACGCCTACTGCAAGAACAATACCTTCGCTGGGTTCAGGAGCCAGCCTCTTCCATTTTGAGAGACCCTCGCTCCCTAGGTTCTTTAGCCAGGGAGCAGTAAGCTGCTAATGAACACAAAATAGAGACCGAGAACAGTGAAACCTAAGAAAGGTGGTTGAAATGAGTACAAGGCCCAAGCATCCTGTTCGCTCATAGATAATTTAAATGGCCTGTACTTGGCAAGAAAGCCTCCCGAGAATGTTACAAAGGCCAGGGACTCGTAAAGGGGAAGCATGATAAATATGACTGCGTGCACTGTAAAGCCCTTTCAGGCAAACACGGGAAGACAAATGGGAGTCTGGTGGCGCCTCTCCGGACAAGCCGAGTGCTAAATCACACCAAATGCGCTTCGTCCTAACACCCAATGGGGATGAGCTGCAGCTTAAGTGGGGTCCCACAGACACACCAAAGGGGCCCTCCCACCTCCCCTTTAATTTCAGATTGTCTCCATCTACCACTAGGGAGCAGTAGAGCATCGTGGGAACCTCCTCATGCCTTGCTAACTTTTGAGGGAGAGATCCTCTGGCCAATCGGCCAATCGAAACACCTTAAAGCATTGGCTCTCAGCCTTCCCGATGCTGCGACCCTTTAATGCTATTCCTTATGTTGTGGTGACCCCCAACCGTAATGTTATTTCGTTGCTACTTCAGGACTGTAATTTTGCTACTTTTATAAATTGTAAATATCCAATATGTGACTCCAAGGGGGTTGTGACCCACAGGTTGAGAACCACTGCTTAAAGGATGTTTGCAGCCTGGGCTTCTTTCAAAAGGTAAAGATCTTTTGGGAAGGATGATGTGCGTCCCGCGGCTTGTATTAACTACCTTCTTATGAAGGAAATGTTACTGAAGAAACGGGCCCTCCTATAGCCACTGAGATGGTCACCCTCCCACCCCGTTTGTTTCACCAAGGCTCCTTCTCATCTTTCCTCTGACAGGGTTCCTCCCCACTGTGGCAACTGACCAAAGAAGGACAAACTACCCACAGGCACTCCTCAGCCTCAGCAAAGCCAAGGTCCTCGGCAGAGCACGGGCAGGCATTCACCTCGTGCCTCCAGTTATCCGAGGTGGACGTCTGTGTGTGTCCAGCATGGCCATGCTCCTCAACTTGGCTCTCTGAGCAGACTAGTTATCCTTAGAGCTGGGACTCCTCCCTCCCCGTCCAATCTCTCCGCAAACACTCACTTCCCACTGGGTCAGCTGGGGGTGGCTGTCATCTCGTGAACTTATGAGTGTCGGCAAGAGGAGAAAAGGAAGCCTGGCATGGTGGCGCACACCTTTAACCCCAGCACTCAGGAGGCAGAAGCAGGTGGATCTCTGAGTTCAAGGCCAGCCTGGTCTACAGAGAGAGCTCCAGGCCAGCCATAGTGAGATCCTGCCTCAAAGAAAAGGGGAGGGGGTAAAAGAAAACCTGAAGTCACCTTAGCTTTGGTAGACTTGGGGAGTAGGCATGAAAATGCGGGAGTCTATCCTGGTACTCCTCTCCCCACGACCATCAGTCCACCTGCTTTGTCCTGAAATCTCCATATGAAGCCCCAGGTATAGTAGTCAAAGATCTCAGAAGCCAGAAAACCAGTCCCTTCAGCCAGATAGACAAGCTTAATCACTGTAATTCACTTCTATAGCTTGTTAGTCAAAGCAAAAAAGAAAGAGAACATAATTTTATAAAGCTCATGCCCATTTGTCTCTTTCTGAAAAGAAAGAAGCTTAGAATGTGTAGCGCCTGGGGACACAGCACAGTGGCAGAGACCTGCCTGCCAGCACAAGGCCCGGCAAATGCCCAGTACTGCAAATTAATGTAAAATAAAATGTTCCTTGTTCTGTATCCTGTACAATAGGAAGAATGTTAGGGCTGGAATCTACGTCTTTTGTTTGTTTTGTTGTTGTTGTTTCTTTCTGCTGTTGTTCGGGTTTTTTTGTTTTGTTTTGTTTTGTTTTTCAAGACAGGGTTTCTCTGGGTAGCCCTGGCTGTCCTGGAACTCACTCTGTAGACCAGGCTGGGCTCAAATTCAGAGATCCACCAGTCTACCTGTCTCTGTCTCCCAAGTGCTCGGATTAAAGGTTGCACCACCACTTCCCAGGTCTTTTATTGTATGTCAGGCATAACATTTCAAGTCTGATTTGTTGTTGTTGTTGTCTAGATTTATTTTCTGTGCATGTGTGTGGGCCTGAGTGTATGTGTCCCGTGTGTCTATGGAGGCCAGAAGAGGATATCAGAACCACTGAAACCAGAGTTACAGGTAGTCAGTGAGCTGTCTGATGTGGGTGTGGGAACCAAACCCAGGTCCTGTGCAAGATCAGCAAGTTCTCTTAACAACTGAGCCATCTCTCCAGCACCTTCAGTCCTGTTTTTAAAGACATTTGTGGGTGTTTTATTTAGGGGTTCTGTTGCTGTGAAGAGACACCATGCCCATAGCAACTCTTAAAAAGAAAACGTTTAATTGGAGCTGGTTTACAGTTTCAGAGCTTTAGTTCTTTATCATCAGGGTGGAGCATGAGATCTTAGGGATCAAGAAGAAAAGAAAGGCTATGGTTTAATAGTGATATGTTTGAGTGTCAGTTTGACAAGGGCTCAGTTGTGCTGGTGAGTTTCTGCCAGCTTGACACAAATAAAGTCACTTCAGGAGAGGGAACCTCAATTGAGGAACTGGCCTCAGTCAGATTGGCCTGGTCTGCATGTCTTTGGGGCATTGTCTTGATTAGTGATTGATGTGGGAGGGCCAATCCTCCTGTGGTTGATGCTGCTCTGGGCAGATGGCAGGTGGCCCTGGGTTGTAGAGAAAGCAGACTGCAAGCCATGGGGAGTCAGCCAGTAGGCAGCATTCTTCCATGATCCCCGTTTCAGTTTCTGCCCCCAGGTTCCTACTTTGAGCTCTTGCTTTAGCTTCCCTAGATGACAGACTGCAACCCTTAAATCAAATGAGCCCTTTCTTGTTGGAGCTACTTTTGGTCCAATTGTTTTTATCACAACAGCAGAGATGCAAACTAGTAAACCAGCTCCCACAGATCCTCCCCAGCTCCCCATCCTCTGCATGCTAGGTAGACATGCACATGGGTAGACACACACACACACACACTAAATAAAAGGTTTAAGAATAGCATTCATCTGATTACATATGGAAACATACTTAAAAATCTAAGTCAGGCATGTAATTCCTAATTCATGTCTATGATCTCAGCAGGCAGGAGGTTGAAGCAAGAGGGATGCTGACAGGCTGAAAACCAGCCTTGGTTACATAAACAACTAAAAATTCCATAGGTGCCCCCCCGCCAAATAACCTCCACTGATATTTCCAAAATAAAAGTCATAAGAGCATAGTTTTTAAAAGTCCAATAGGAAAGGTATAAAAGAGAAAGTAAGTCTCCTCTTACGTCTGTCCACATTTGGTATTAACTGTGCAAAAAACAGTATATGTAATGCTAAAGTCGTGTGTGTGTTGGTGGATGCGCTGAGAAGGAACAATGTTCTGCAGAGCACATGAAGAAAGCCTTTTGAGATTATCGAAGTCCACTAAAGCTTTTCCAATTTGCATGTGCACAGGTCTGCTTCATTCTCTCAGTGGCTCCACAGACCCCGCTTCACCAATGTGCTGCTTTTCATTTAAACAATCCCCTTGCTGATGACTTTTAAGTTGTTTCCAGCTTTGCTGCCACTAGAGCAAAGCTATAACGAACATCCCTGTTTGTTCACGTTGGCCACATCTGCACATCTGCAAACTCAGAGCCAAGTAATTACTTTGCTGGTAGGGCATCTGTATTTAAATATACTGCCAAGCTCTCCGACAGAGCCCTCCGTTTTACCCTCCAACATTTGTGTATGAAAGTGACTATTTCTGGAAGCCTTGCTGACACTGTATTGTCAACTGGCTTGTTTCTAACTACTTGGCAAATCTTCAAAGGCACAAGCTTCGTTGTGAATGAGGACTCACAAGTTTGGGGCACTTGCCTTTCAGTTTCCAAGAATAGCCAGCCCAGATCCTTGGTCCTGTTTGCATTTGTTCATTTGTTTGAATTTGAGACAGAGAGTCATGTAGCCCAGGCTGGACTCCAAGTCTCTATTTATTGAAGGTTAACCTTGAACACCTTATCCTCTTGCCTTCATTTCTCAAGTGCTGAGATTACAGGTGTGTGCCAATACACTCAGCTTCTGTGGCCCTAGGAATCAAACACAGGGCTTTGTGTGGTAGGCAAGCACTCTGGCANGAATAGCCAGCCCAGATCCTTGGTCCTGTTTGCATTTGTTCATTTGTTTGAATTTGAGACAGAGAGTCATGTAGCCCAGGCTGGACTCCAAGTCTCTATTTATTGAAGGTTAACCTTGAACACCTTATCCTCTTGCCTTCATTTCTCAAGTGCTGAGATTACAGGTGTGTGCCAATACACTCAGCTTCTGTGGCCCTAGGAATCAAACACAGGGCTTTGTGTGGTAGGCAAGCACTCTGGCACCTGAGCTACACCCCAGCTAGCTCACTTTGCGTATTTTTCTTAAGGGCTATTCACATCTTTTGTAACAACTCAGATGAACCTGCTGCCAGTTAAGGCACACAAGCCTTTGTGTGGTATGTGCTCACATAATTCTCATGTTGTTTATTTTGACTCTTTTTATTTTTTATTTGTTTAATGTTTACTGGAGACACTGTCTCATTGCCCAAGTTGTCCTGAAACTAGTTCTTCAACCTGACTGACCTTGAATGGATAATCCTCCTGCCTCTGTCTCCCAAATACTGGAATTACAGGCATTCACCTCCACACCCAACCATAAGTTCTAGTTTACAAGTCTTCCTCTGAAGATCCTGAGTGCTGCTCACAGAGGCCTGGGCTCTGATTAGGACCCTGACCTACATCTTCTTGTCTGACGTTATCATTTTAATTTCATGTTTAGAACTTTGAGACATTGAATTTATTTTGGTATGAAGAATAGGGTTTGGGTGTAGGGACACAGGCCTATAATGCCAGCACTTGAGAGGCTGCAGGAAGTGCACAGTGAGTTCCAGGCTGGCCTGGACTCTAGAGTGGGTTCCTATAACAAAGAGTGGAATAAGGATTAGCTCAAGTTGTTCGCAACCGATCAGCCAGCTGGTCCTGTGCTACTGGTTAGGAAACCCTTTTTGTTGATATCCTTTCGCTCTTGGCACCACATGGCTCTGAATAGCCTCTGACCTGGAGGTAGCAGAGAACTAGGTCACTTGGTGACAATGAGCCTGCTCCTCTGCTAGACATGAGAAGGAAACAGTAGCCCTCCAGTCCGTCAATGCCTTTCCTTTGAAAGAAAGATTAAGGAAGCCTTGGGAGAGTGTGACAGTTCTATACCAGTAGTGACACAGCCACACAGATACTTCTGAATAGACACTATGAACACATATACACTGAGTTGTTTTTGCTTTGTTTTGGTTTAGTTTTTGGTTGAGACAAAGTATCAGACTTTGGCCTGGAACTTGCTCTGCAGACCAGACCCATCTCCAAGTTGGGACAATCCTCCTGCGCCTGCTCCCTGAGTGTCAGGATTGTAGAAGTTTACCACCATACCAGGATCAGATAGAGGCAGCCATTCCTAACAGGCCCTCAATAATAACTCCAGGACTGGCAGGGTGGTGTGTGCCCATAATTCCAGCACTCAGGAGGTTGAGGCAGAAAGATCATCCCAACCTAACAGGTAAGCAAGGCTGAGAGGTATAGGGAGTGCCCAACTCCCTCCCTAGGTCCATCCCACCAGGCTGTGACCTCAAGCATGACACACAGGCTCCCTGAGGTTACTCTCCACTGGAAAACATAGAAAATGTCGGGTCAACAAGATAGCTAAGTGTGTAGTCTGACAACTTGAGTTCAGCCCCCGGAACCCACAGCTGAAGGAGAGAATCAACGGCCAAACATCCTCTCACTTCCACATGCATGGCATAGCATGAGGTTTTAAAGAAATAATTAAACAATTATTGTGTATAGGTGAGTACTTATGTGCATGCATATGTGTGGGCATGTTTGTCCATCTTTTTAATGTCGCAGAAGTTGCTCTAGGTTACATTAGAAGACATGTTCCTCTGATCTGACCCCAAATACCAGCCCTTTGTTCAATGTCACTCTCGCTGGCCTCCAAGGCCTCACGTGACCTTTTTCCTAACAGCGAATTCTATCTCAGAGAGGCAGGACTAATAAGCATCTTGTGCAAAATAATCATAACTAGGCATGGTGATCAACACCTGTGATCCCAGCACTCAAGAGGTGAAGGAAAGAGGTCTGCTGTGGACTGCAGGCCATTCTGGGCCACCAGTGAGACACAGTCTCAGAAAAGCAAAAGTGGAGCCTGGAAAGGTGAAGGCTCAGAAGTTAAGAGCACTACTGTTCTTACAGAGGACCGGGGTTTGGTTTTCAGCATGTGCGCGCGCGCACACACACACACACACACACACACACACACACACACAGAGCAGCTAACAACTATGTTCCAAACCCTCTTCTGGCATCTGCATAGATATACAAATGTGTATAGGCCAAATACCTAAAAACATTTTAAGAAACAAAAATAATAGCAACAGTTAATAAACAAGACCCAGATTTCGTTATTTAGTGTATGAATAGTTATTAATTTACGGGACAATTTTGGGATGGTCTGTCTTAAACCACAGGCTCAAATGACTCACACAAAATTTCTTTTGCAGATCTGTGAGTTCTCTAACATAAGGCAGGGTATCAAGGATGCTAGGAAGGAGCTATAGAAGGTGGCATTAGCACCCAGAGAGGGAGAGACACAGAGAGAAGCACAAAAGTCAGAGAGGCACATCCACACACGGAACAGTTGGGGAGATGGAAGAAAGAGTAAGGACCAAGAAAGACAAAGGGAGAGAGGCAGAGATGGAGAGAAACCGAAATGACCTATAGCCTGCTCCTTGTTTCCCGGGACCAGATGAGAAGGTAAGTACCAGTCAAGTTTCAGGAGGAGCGAAGACAGAGTCAGGGATGAACTAGAGGAGATCAGAGCCTCAATGATGGAACAACACATGTAGGAAAGGCTACAAGCGTGTGGCTGCAGACACAAAAACCTAGGTAAAGATACAAATTAAAAAAACCTCTAAAAAGGTACAATATGCTTAAAAGGGTGCTTAGGTGCTAAAGAAAAAAAAGAAAATGGATATAGACAGTCATAAAAATAGTTTAAAAATAATAAAGTCTTCGAAGAAAGAGTAAAGTAATATTCAAAAATAAGTCACATAAGGATTAAAACTATTATAACAGGAAGTTTGAATCTTTTATGGTGTTTTATTAATTTTTAATTTTTAAAACGCTAATGACAGAAAATGGCAGCTTCTGAGAGACTTTGGGTTATAAAGGGACCACTGAAATTAAGTCAGTCTGTATACTTTAGAGAGGTCTTGACTTCAAAATGGAAGTCAAAAAATGTATTGCATTGGGGGAGAGGTGGTACTTTTGTTTCCACAGGAAATGAAAAGCTATGAATTCCTTCGAACTTAATAATGTCAGATTTAACCAGGGGAGACCTCCTGAGGATCTTGGCTGCAGGCATGAGGGAGGAAGCCAGGAAACCCTGCAGGACAGGTGGTGTGTATGCTGATCCTTTCAGTTTCCGGGAATAGCCAGCCCAGATCCTTGGTCCTGTTTGCATTTGTTCATTTGTTTGAATTTGAGACAGAGAGTCATGTAGCCCAGGCTGGACTCCAAGTCTCTATTTATTGAAGGTTAACCTTGAACACCTTATCCTCTTGCCTTCATTTCTCAAGTGCTGAGATTACAGGTGTGTGCCAATACACTCAGCTTCTGTGGCACTAGGAATCAAACACAGGGCTTTGTGTGGTAGGCAAGCACTCTGGCAACTGGGAGTGCTTGATCAGCATGGGATCAGCTCTGAGACTGGATGAGACATGATAATCCTGTTGGCTACAGAGTCATGACTTATCATTACATGTCATCCTTTCATGTGGCATGGATAGAGGTTTGGTTATGCAGTTCAAACAAACTTATAAAGTTGACAGATGTCTTTTACCTACTCAAACAGAAAACAGAAAATCATCTTTAGCTGACTTATAAACACTACACATTCCTTACTTGTGTAGATACAGATATATATGTTACCTTTAAAAGTTTGTGTAGCCGGGTGGTGGTGACGCACACCTTTAATCCCAGCACTCAGGAGGCAGAGGCAGGTGGATCTCT
>LOJH01050209.1:0-12718 GCA_001685095.1 Ellobius talpinus
TGATATTTCATTTGTATTTTAATAAATAAAGCTTGCCTGAAGATCAAAGAGTAAGATATCTTCCCTGGTCAGCCTTACAGACCAGGAAGTGGTGACAAACACCTTTAATCCTAGTAGACACATTAGTTTGCATAGAAACCAGGTGATGGTGGTACACACCTTTAATCCCAGCCCTAGAGAGGAATATAAGCAGGGAGGAGACAGCTCTCAGACAGTCTCATTCTGAGATTCCTGGAGGCAGTATCACCATTTCAGACTGAGGTCGAGGTAAGAGACAGTGGCTGGCTGCTTTGCTTTTCTGACCTTCAGGTTGAACCCCAATATCTGTCTCTGGGTTTTATCAATCATGCTACAGTGGTTATGATAGACTTTTGGGGAATGCAGTTCAAAAGGATAGATGGAACTTTGGCATCAAGTAGAGTAATAGAATGCCATGGTGATTGAGGTATCACCAATTTTACTGTTATAAACTAAGCCATGAGGAAAAAAAAGCTTTGAAAATTCTAGCTATAGCCATGCCTGTTTGAAGCTGATAATTAGAAGGTAGTGAAAACTGTGTAATTGATCTGTATGATCTAGTGAAAAAAATCAAACAACAGTCAATAGTTTAAATGTTTTTGCCAGAAAGTAAATCCAACCTTCTGGCAGGAATAAACAAAGGTAAATATGGTCCTATTTATTAAGAACAAATAAGTGGCCAGGTTAAGTCCTTTGGATATCATCTTGGAAAACACAACAGTGAGAAAACATGATAGGTTGTATACAAGAGTATATTCTATGCTCCTAGCAAACTGAATAAGGCCTCAGGGCATTGTAAAATGACACTTTCATCACTATCTTTTGTGTATAACTAGGTGGCTTTCTCAGAACCTTGAGTGTAGAGTCAGAAGAGGCAGAAAGGTTGAATAAGATAGGTGTAAACTATCTAAAACTTTCCAAATGATAAGAATTTTTTGTAGCATTGATCCCAACAGGAACCACTTCTACATTTGTTTCTTTTCACTGTAAACTGGGGTGTGAAACAAGTCTTTTGGGCTTTATTTGATTCAAGGTATTTCTCACAGAAACTCTGAAATAATTTTGTACAAAGTCTGTAGCATTTCTTTTTGATGTTATTTGAACTGAGTTATCTAGAGAATGCAATTCAAAACATACATCCATATCTATTATATATACTATTATGGAGTTCTTTGTACATACAGCATCTGATTTCTAAGTGAGATAATTAATGTATTTTTAGGTACATGTACTAATATTACTGGGTTACTACAAGGTATCCTTAGTTGTGCACTTTGAGATTATTCTCATTTATTTTATGTTGCTGTGATGAAGACTGTGACCAAAAACAAATTGAGGAGGAAGCTCTTTACACATATTACTGTTTAGAGTTCATCATGAAGTAAAGTCAAGGCAGAACTCAAGGCAGGAACCTGGGGGCAGGAACTGGAGCACAGTACCACCTACCCAGAGGTGGCACCAGTCACAGTAGACTGAGCTCTTCTACAACAATTATCAATCAAGAAAATGTCCCAAAGTCTCACCTACAAGCCAATCTCACTGAGGAATTTTCTCAATTGAAGTTACCTCTTCCCAGATTACTATAGCATGTCAAGTTAACAACAAATATAACCAGGACACATGTTTACATTGAATAAAAATCCATCTTTAGTTGAAGTGTTTGAAGATACTGTGATAGTTTGAACTTATATCCTACTTTTCTAGAAATTGTCTACTTAGTTTGCATGACACACAGCATAAAACTGTTTTTTGTTGTTGAATCCAATTTACATTAAATTCCTTTCATTTAATATAATAACACGTATTTTTCCTTTAAAATATACTTGTTCAGTAGGACTGTTGGCTGATTCTCTCCTTTGAAAATTTCTGTGTTACCTTCTGATAACATGAAAGATAGTCTTCAGGGAGGAGGTTTTTGGGTCAGTTTTATCTTAGGAGACTCTGGGCTATATTTGCAAAGTGCATTCTGTCTTTAGTAATAGGACTTACCTTCCATTTTGGAGGAGCAATAAAGACAGTAGTAATATCTTCTAATGATTTGGGGAGTTTAGTAGATAACCATAAACAACACCTCAAAAGAGGGCTTCTCATGCCTGTTGTTCGAGTTTTCCTTAGATGGTCTTTGGCCTTTAGAGGAAGTATTGTCAGGCCAGGTGACAAAATTTTGCTCAAACTTGTGTGTGTGTGTGTGTATTTGAATGTGTATGTATATATTTATACACTAAATTTAGTGTACTAAAGAAATTTTGGAATAGATAGAAATAATGTGACTCCTTATGATATTTTTTAGACATCCTTACTTTATTTCACCCTATTTCCTCCATTTTTTGTATTTATCTTCCTCTGCCCTCTCTAATTATAGCCCACCCACTTTCCACATTTCCTCTACCAGATCTCTTGCATCCTTCTATTTCACTCTCTGTTGCTTCCAGCAAACCAGAACTTTTCATAATCCTTGTTTGTGCAGTTACTCCCCAATATATACCCATAGCTTAAGTTTTGGAGCTAGGAGACTCAGATTAGAAAGAACATATAATGTTTGACTTTCTGGGTCTGGATTATCTCACTCGATATCATCAATTTTACTTCTATTCATTTATTTGCAAAGTTCATGACTTTATTTTTCTTTACAGCTGAATAGGGTTCAATAGTATTTATGTGGCACATTTTCAATATCCATTAAGCAGTTGAAGGACATTTAGGTTGTTTCCATTTCCTAGTTATTATGAATAGAGTAGCAATCAAAATGGCTGAGCAAGTGTCTATGGAACTGGATATCAAGTCTTTTGGGAATATGCCAAAGAGTAGTATAGCTGGGTCTTATGGTAGATTTAGTTTTAGCTTTTTGAGAATAATGGACACTGATTTCTAGGGTGGTTACACAAGCTGTGATTCCACCAACAGTGCTGAGGATTTTCTTTTCCCCACACTCACAACACAGCATTTGTTGTCATATGTTCCACTGCTTTTGCCATTCTGTAAGATGGGTAAAGTTTCATCTCAAAGTTGTTTTGATTTGCATTTCTCCAATTATTAGGAATGAGTAACATTTTCTGAGGTATTTATTCCCCATTTTTTTCTTCTTTTGATAATTCTGTTTAGATTCCAAAACCAATTTTTTGAATGATTCACTAGTAAATGGTGGAACTATAGTTTGAATATACATAGGTTGAACTTGAAATGAGATACACACACACATATATAAACTACATATATACATATGTAACTATATATTTATATATTATATATGTGCAATTTTAAATGAATCATGTATATATGCAATTTCAAGTCAGAAATGTGTATATATACAGATTTATTTTATATATATTCAAATATTCAGCAACTATATATTGATTTGCATTAAAAATATTCTGGGTAAGAATAGTTTACAATTCACTTATTTTATAATTTAACAGTAGATTAATCTGCAGGTACATTTTGCAGACAAAATTAAGTAAATAAACATATATAACAAGATATTTAAAATAATAACAAATGATGTTTGATGAAGATAGTATCTGCCTATTTTAATTTCTAACTGGATTTTGATTACTACTGTGATGCCTCATAAGACATGTATGCTAATTTTCAATGTTATTAAAAGCTCCTACTTGAATTATGTGATGACAGAAACGTTCTGCTCTAATCCTCTCTCTTTTATTTTCTTAGCAAAGTAAACTTTAAATATATCTACTGTAAACCAGGATAGTTTTGTTTAACTATTTGAAAAGCCATTTAATTCATTCATGATTTTAATTTGCATATTTCTGAGAAGGAACGTGTTAATGAATGAGTTAAAACTTTAAGTAGCTTGGAGTCATTAAATAAGAGATTTATGAATATTTAAATATCATGTCTGAAGCACGGTGTCATTTTGTATGTTGGAAGCACCCTTTTATCTTCTCAAACTTTTTTCTAATAAACTTTTAAAAACATTAGTATAATTGCCCATTTTTTATAACAGTCATGGCACTTCTTCATGTCACTTATATTAGAAGAAATTAAATATTTTAAATCAGCTATATGCAATAAAATGAACAACATTCAAAGTCTGGCTAGTATTCTCTTTTCTAGGTTACAAATTGCCTGCTAAGAAATAGCTGCGAAGCTTCATAAAAACTTCTGCCAACATCAAAATAGCCAAGTTCTACAAAGAAAATCAAATATAGTGAACTAATGAGAGCTTCCAATAACTGACATATTATAGAGTGAAGAAATAAAATTGAAATATGATTTAACTTTATCTATAATCTTAGCCAATGAGAATTTGTTAGAATCCAAAGAATATATATATATATATATATATATATATGGGATTATTCTATCTTCCATGAATTCTATCTCACATTAAGATGTATATTGTTGAAACTGAAGATATAATTCAGCAGTTAAGAACTGGTGAGCTGGAAGAGAACTTAGCAGCGAAGAGCACTTTCTGTTCTTACAGAGGATGAGGATTCAATTCCCACCACAAACATGGCAGCACACAACCCTCCATAACTCCAATCAGTGTTTTATTAAACCAGTACAAGTGACAAATCTTTGCAGTGTACAAGAGCATTATCCCAAAACATTTTTATGTGAAAATTAGTGCCATGCAAGAGCAAAAATGGCATCAATAATATGTAAAATAAAATCTACAATACCATATCCTCAGTTCATGTCTCAATAAAAGAAATGTTTCAATAAAATGTAGTATTAAATATACAATATATAAAATTATAAAATAACATTGATAATAATGCATTTAAAAAATATTTTTAATTTTTAAACGTTTATTGTTGCTACTACAATAGTTTATTTCGCAAATTTTGGGGTGAATACTTAAATAAAAATATCTACTAGTGAGATTTTTATAAATCTAGGAAGAGTTAGGTTATTACTTAACTGTAGGATACCACAGTTCTCTTTATATCTTTCTGCTTTCCCATAGCAAATAACTTCCTAAAATTATTAAACAGAAAAATCCAGAAGTAAAAAAGAAATCATAATTTTGATACAGTGTTGAGAAGATATCTTGTGCCTTTTTGCCCTATTCTGTCAAAGATGTGAATCAGCATTTCATCTTACATGTCCATGTGATATCATTAGCTGCTTAATAGACTTTTGTTAACACACTGCCATAGTTTCAATATATTATAGCTAGTATTTTTATTATTCATCATTGTTTTTATTATTTTTCTGAGACTAATGTATAAGTAAATTATTATCAAA
Source organism: Ellobius talpinus (assembly GCA_001685095.1). Classification (NCBI taxonomy): domain Eukaryota; kingdom Metazoa; phylum Chordata; class Mammalia; order Rodentia; family Cricetidae; genus Ellobius; species Ellobius talpinus. Next base: position 5,233 of record LOJH01050209.1, read on the forward strand.
GGTATACAAGAGTCTGAAGAGTCTAATACACAAGCTTTTTACTACTTGTGACTTCATGTAACCATCTTGAGTTACACTGTGCTGTTGAGGACAGAGTATGGTATTTCTCATGCATTGGAGTTAATGTTTCATTAGGACAAGGCTCTCTAGCTCTTTATTTTTTCAAGACAGGGTTTCTTTGTAGCTTTTGAACCTGTCCTGAAACTAGTTCTTGTAGACCAGGCTGGCCTCGAACTCACAGAGATCTGCCTGCCTCTACCAACTAAGTGCTGGGATTAAAGGTGTGCACCAACATTGCCTGGCTTGTCTGCTGTCCATCTCTTTAGAGGTAGAAATTTTACTTACTTGATGAATATATTAGCTGTGGCAGAAAGTGAAACATTTTTTCATTTCTTTTTTCTTTCTAAATTCTTTATTTTAGAAGTCAAATAGATGTAAACTCACGTCATGGGTGAGTTCCTTTGTTTAAGGAAAGTGTATTCTGAGGCATTTTACTATTTTATTGAAGAAGTAATTGAATAAGCTCAGAATATAAAACAAAACACATGCACAGTTATGTGGACAATTTCATACAAGTAATTCTGAGTTATAGCTCCAACCTTTTAATTGGAGAGATGATGAAAAACCATCAAATTTTATAAATGTTTAATTCTTTTACATCATAAAATGCTGTATGCTTTATTTTCTTTGGAAGTATATGACAGTCTTACATGTTATTCTGGACTAGTCTGTGTTTAATTTTGCTGTAAGAACATATTTACAGTGAAAGGACAAAAATGAAATGATGTTCTTTTTAATTTTTAAACTGTGCATAGTTGTGAATTTCTAAACTTGGTTAGCTTTTTACAAACCTAACTTTATTAGTGAGAATGACTCATCAAGCCATTTAAATGTGTAATCTCCCCTAGGGAACCTAAAAGTAAATATTCCAGAAAAGAGAGCTGTTTATAATCTGCATGTCATTCCTTTTTCAGAGAAATTGAATTGAGTCTGGAACATGTGAATAGCATCAAGATGAAAAGAAGAAAAGGTGCTTCCAGTTATTCAGAAAGTAATCACCCTGCTTTTCTCAGAGGGATACTTCCATGGACTGGTAGTATAATAGACTGCACATGAGATGGAGGAGGGAAAATGCTTACTGAGCGGGACAAGCAGTATATGTATATATTGAATTTAAAAGGTGTGCTGTTAAATTTAAGTTTCTTAAATACTAGTGATATGATGTTCATCTGTAAGCTTTGCAAACTTTATGAAAGTCTACATTCTATTGTGGTTAGTGAGCATAGAGGTATGCCACTTTTGGTTTATTTTAACTACATATAATACATAATTTACACCATATATTATTATTATATCTATTTTTTACTAACTTTTGCCCACATAATAATCCCATAAGAAACTTGTTGCAAAAACATTTACTAACATAAATTATACTATTTCGATTTCCATTTCAGTACAAGTACAGGGCTGCCCTATTGAAAATGCAAAAAGTTAAGAAACTACTAAATGAAGATATAATTATACATCTGCTAAGTATTCACAGTTAAATACATATATAATGATCAGAGATTAGAGAAAACAGAAAATACTATTAGTTGACTTGGCTAACGAAGGAAGGCTAAGTTACAGCCCCAGAGGTAGTGTTGGCCTTGTAACAAGAGATGGAAGAATGTACAAGGAAGAAGGCGTAGCATCAAGAAAGAACTGGAAAATAAGAGATACCATGAAAGAGTTAGTTATTAGCAATATCACTGTGGCAAACTGAGTAAATTATGCTGCATATGACTTTAATACATTGTTTGAATAGATACTTTGGTGGGAAAAATAAAAGTTTAGTTTAATGATTTAGATTTTTTTTTAAAAAAAGTAGATATTTTAAAATTTGTAGGTAAAATGGGCAGAAATTTAATACTAAAAATACAAAACATGCTAAAATGGTAGGGAAAAAGTAATTTTATTTGTCACTATTTCAGTAAGTTTTAAACTGCAACAAGGTGGGAGAGACATTGGATTTCGTATAAACACAGGGAAACCAGAAATGTATATCTAAGGAGCAGCAGGGATGAGGGCCTGTTTTACAGATACTATATAGGAAGCATCAAGGGTAAGGAAGGGAATTTTAATACAAGTGTTAGAACAATAACTCTTGTTACAACTGAACTAGAAAAACCAAAGACAGGAAACAAGAGCAGTAAGGCCTAGTTGAACAGAGGGCTCAGAGTAGCCTGTCTAAAGTTTGATCAAGGGAAAAAAATCTGTCAGTGTGGTAAACTCTTTCATTAATTCTTGACTTAGCCTTGACAGATTTGAAGTATTGGAGTAGTCTTCTCATTTAAAACATCTTTTACTCACAAATTAAATAAAAGAACTTGCCTCGCTCCTGATAACAAACTTTATTGCTATAAATCCACTTACATCTCACTTCCTTTTGATACTATTATAGAGGAAACAAGATGATGAATCATGAAAATGATGCTATTTTCTTGTGTTATTAAGCAACTGCTAAATAAAGGTAGAGTGAAAGCAAGCTTTTTCCAGCTGTCTCATTGCCTTTTTAAGCCTGCATTCTAAGTTTCTACAAAACGAATTGGAGAAGACCATAGACTACTAAACCACTAGGACTCCTATAAGCTAAATCCAAGACTTTCATCAGATTCAAAGACTTGGAGCCTGAAGATATGGAAGGTTTTAGAAGGACTCAGCAGGAAATATTGGAAGAAATTAGGACCATAATTACCCAGAATGAAGCCTACAGCTGCGACCAAGGAAATTTGTTTTATCATGAATATTTCAGACTCAATCATGCTTTCTAAGGTCACATAAACTCAACAGGGAGACACTTATAGTTATTGCATATACTGATCTGGCATGTAATTAAATTTTCAAAAGTATAAGGCCATCAGACTGCAGGTTCCTTAGGGAAACACACCCTTATTTAGTCTGTGGGATCATTGAAGTCAATAGACATTGTCTTCATTTGTTAATGCCCATTCCCTCAGCGTTATTGAAAATTACATAATTTCAGATTCACAGGTATGGAAATGGTGTGAAATACACTAAGTTTTGTCTTCAATGAGTTCACGGGCTAGTTTTATAGATAGACAATATAATAACCATAATATGATGTCATAACACATTATCTTAAGGACATGAAAAGCTAATTGTAAGAAAACAAACATGGATGATAGAGAGATTTATATTGGGGCAATTGGTATTGAGAAATATAAAATCTGACAGCAGGAGTTAGAAAATAAAGTAAATTTGCAGAAATTTCTGTTCAGAAAAGGAAATATTTTATTGAAAATATTCTTCTATCATGCAATATCATGATAATCACAGTTTTCATTCCTTCCACTCTTTCTAGCTCCCACATACCTCCCCTCTCCTCCAGATACACTCCACCTCTATTTCCTTTGCAAAAAAAGAGCTGGCCTCCAATTGACTACAAACAGGAATGAATACTAAGGAAACTCATTTTAAAAGATGAGTATGTGTACTGCAGGAGGCTGTATGTAACCTAGTTAGATTTTTGTATAATTGTGGTGACAGTTTAAACTAGGATAGAGACAGCAGATAAAGCCTAAAATTATTCTAGAGCAAGACATACAATATTGAAGAAGAACATTTTTGTGTGATAACTTAAAACATACATAATGGAGACCAGATTTCTGACTTTTTGACTTAAAACTTCATGTTATTTTACTAATGCTTAGCTCATGAAGGGTTACAAGAAAATAATTCTTTAGTAGATGCATAAATAATTTAGCACATATCACTGATCCACTGAGATATCTCTTCTAGGGCTTGCTTTTACTTGTGCCATTTAAGATGGCATCTGTGCAGTGTCCAATTTTCACCTGTAGAGTTTACTTTTTTGCCTTTATATAGACTTTCTACAGTAAGGGACCTCTTGTTAGCTCCACAGTCAGAGAAGTTAAGAAATTCTAAGGATTAATCCAGGGTATCCCATAGCCAGTGATGAATGGAAATGATAAAATGAATGTGCCTGCTTTCCCTGTCTTCACTGGGGATTTTCTGAGCTTTAGCCTGCACAATCCTTAGAGATACTCTTGTTGAATGTATTTTCAAAGGCTCATAACAGCAATCCTCTTTTAGTATATTACTGGATTTCTCATTTTCCCATTTCATTTTTCCTATTACTTTGTTTGGGCTTCCTGGGGTCATCTCTCTCTACTCTGGAATCCTTACAAGACTTTTGCATCTAGGGAATCATATCTAGTCGAAGGAGGAAACGATTAAATAATTTTTAAGACTTATTTAAGTGTATGACTGTTTTGCCTGCATGAATTTGTGTATACCACATATGTGCATTGCCTGAAGAGACCAGAAGAGAGCATCAAGTAACTTGGAATTGGAGTAACAGAGATTGTAAGCAGCCTTGTAGTTACTGTGAACAGAATCCAGATCCTCTGCAAGAGAACAAGTACTCTTAAGCACTGAGTAATCTATCCTGCTCCAATTAAATAATCTAGAGTTTAAAAGTTTATTTAATTTTACTTTGTATACATTTGTGTCTTGTGTGCATGTATGTTTGTGCACTATGTGCATGACTGATACCCTCCAGAGGCCAGAAAAGGGTGTCCAGTACTCTGGAAATGGAGTTAGAGACAGTTGTTAGCCCCCATGTGAGAACTGGGAATCAACCTTATGTCCTTTGGACGAGCAACAAACTCTTACCCACTAAGCTATATCTCCAGCCTCAATTGAATAATTTTACAGATAAAACTTGTTTTCATAAGAAAAAAGGAAATACACAATAAAATAAATGCAAACTGCTTCTGAGAATTATAGGATTTTACCTTTCCAGAAAGGCTAAGGCAAAGAAAAATAAATGCACGTGAAAGTTGCTTCATGAAATCTAATAATCTTTTCAAATGATAGAGAACAGAAATCTCATTATTACCATACACCAAACAAAGACTATGAAACTAATTTTGCCTTCCTAATTATTTACTCTGAGCCACCTAACACTCATCTTCCCATTCATCAGAGTGTCCTGCTAGCAGCTGTATTCCAGGTGGAGTGCTTAAGCCCAAAACCAATGGAAAAAGTAATAAAAGTTACCTCTGTAGGCATTCTATTTTAGTTCACTTTACAGCTCTTTGAAGAACAAGTGAAGTTTTATCTTTTGCCAATTGATATATCAAGCTAAACTTCAGTAAGTAAATTCTTAATTATTTTCTACAAAAGTCATACTCACCTCTCACTTGCAAGGTCAAAGAAAGCATGCTCTCATGAGACTAATGATGATATGACACATTCAGTATTCATCTGAAATTACTCTTGGTTTTTAGGTAAAAGACATGAAGTATCATAAACAAAGAAAAAATTAAAATAAGCATTTTTTTCATATGATTATCTGATCCTCATTCAGATTTGGTTTCTTACAACCATCATGTTGAAGGTATGTTATTCCAGCTTTTTCACATGCAAACCAAAGTTGCTGCTGTGAACACAAACAATTATATTGCACAGAAGATATGCATGAAGTGTGCATCAATGCACAACTAAAAATAGTAACATTTGACCAGGTACTTAGGAGAGGAGACCATGCCTTGAGTTCAAGGCAAGCCTGGCTATATAGGAAGATACTGTTTCAAAGAAAGGTTTTCTGATGCTTCTTGATTTATGCAAAACTACTTAGATTTATACTATTTTAAGTTCTATAAATATGTGAGAAACAGGATTAATTCAGTAACTTTTGCTTTTTGGTTTTTTAAAAAATATTTTAGTGCCAGTTGTGGTGGCACATGCCAGTAGGATTTGCTGAAGAAGGCAGAGGCAGGAGGATCACGAGTTCGAGGCCAGCCTGGGCTACACACTTACAAAAAAAAAGACACACAGACCACTGCCCCCTAGGCATGCAGCCTCTGCATGCTAGCTCCACCCCCGCACTCAGCCCCACCCCTAACGCATGACCAGCCCAAACCCGGGATCTGCTAGACTTGTTGCTTGACATTCAGCTCAGGAACCCCAACTTGTGGATATGGTGAATCAGGTGATCAGATGCAAGGCTGCCGTCGCTTGGGAGGCTGGAAAGCCTCTCTCCATAGAGGAAATCGAAGTAGCACCTCCCAAGGCTCATGAAGTTCGAATTAAGATCATCAGCACCGCCGTTTGCCACACAGATGCCTATACCCTGAGTGGAGCTGATCCTGAGGGGTGTTTCCCAGTGATCTTGGGACATGAAGGCACTGGGATTGTGGAAAGCATGGGTGTCACTCAGGTGAAGGCAGGTGACACTGTCATCCCACTTTACATCCCACAGTGTGGAGAATGCAAATTTTGTCTGAATCCTAAAACAAACCTTTGCCAGAAGATATGAGTCACTCAGAGGAAAGGATTAATGCCAGATGGCACTAGTAGATTTACCTGCAAAGAAAGTCTATTTTTAATTTCATGGGAACCAGCACATTTTCTGAGTACACAGTTGTGGCTGACATCTCCATTACTAAAATTGATCCTTCAGCACCTTTGGATAAAGTCTGCCTTCTCGGGTGTGGCACTTCAACTGACTATGGAGTTGTTGTGAACACTGCCAAGGTGGAACCTGGTTCTACCTGTGCCATCTTTGGCCTGGGAGGAATTGGATTGGCAGTGATCATGGGCTGTAAAGTAGCTGGTGCATACCAGATCATTGGTATTGACATCAATAAATATAAATTCGCAAAGGTCAAAGACTTTGTAGCCTCTGAATGTACTAACCCCCCCCAGGATTTCAGTAAACCCATCCAGGAAGTACTCATTGAGATGACAGATGGGGGAGTAGATTACTCTTTCGAGTGTATCAGCAACGTGAAGGTCATGAGAGCAGCCCTCGAGGTGGCACAAAAAGGCTGGGGAGTCAGTGTGGTGGTTGGCATAGCTGCTTCAGGTGAAGAAATCGTCACTCACCAATTCCAGCTGGTGACAGGGTACACGTGGAAAGGCACTCCTTTGGAGGATGGAAGAGTATAGAGAGTGTCCCAAAGCTGGTGTCTGAATATATGTCAAAAGAGATAAAAGTTGACGAATTTGTAACTGACACTCTATCCTTCTACCAAATTAACAGTGGCTTCCACCTGATGCACTTAGGGGAAAGCATTCGAACCGTTCTAAAGATCTAAGTTCAGAAGAGAATACTGTCCATCCTGTACTTTTTTCTGTGATGAGAAGAGAACAGACTGACAGATGTGCTTCAGAAACTACTAGGAATGTGTGTAATCATGTCTCTAATTGAGGACAAGGCAAATAATCACAAGTCAGGTTTTTAAACTCTCCATGTAAATAATTGCTGCTCAGGACATATTTTAACATAATAAAAATACTTTCTACAAAAAAATCTTATTATGAAAGACCCCCGAGGGATGTCTTCCTTCAGGAGAGACCCCGTACCCAAGGATCAGTCGAGACCACTCGTGCGGATGCAATTAGCAAGAGGTTTTATTCAGATACACAGGTACCTGGGGCGACAAAGTCTCTCAGA
>LOJH01050210.1:0-12718 GCA_001685095.1 Ellobius talpinus
GCGCCGAGGACAAGGCGGCAGCCGAGCGCTCTAAGATGATCGACAAGAACCTGCGGGAAGACGGCGAGAAGGCAGCGCGGGAGGTGAAGTTGCTTCTGTTAGGTGAGGCAGCGCCCGGTTCTGGGACCCTTGACTCTCAGAGCTAATCCCCAAACAAGGACCTGAAACTACCTGGCGTGGGTACTGCCTCCACCTGAGCTTGAAACCCCTTGGACCACCCTTTAAGATTGGAAACTCTGGATTGGTCTAGACTTTTAATCCTCGTCCAGACTCTAGTTCAGACCCTCAACTCATCCCAGATCCCAAACCCCCAAACCCTGTTTGACTACCCCTCCCCTTACTAGCCAGTCTCAGGGAACTCAGCTCCTGCCGTGTATTCCCACACTTTCTTAAACCCGTAGAACCTCCAAGCTCCACCTGTTCTGTTTCTATTGGCATTCCTTGGGACCCTTGTCAAGCCCCAACCCATTCCCTCTTTCCCTAGCCTTACTCTGGAACCTGTGCCTGCGCACTCTGACCCCTTAAGACCCTCCTAAGAGGGAGACTGACTCTCGAGTCCTCTCCAGTTTGAATCCCTGTGGAGCCTCTGGGCCAGGTCACCAGATCTCTCTCCTCAGGCATCAACCCCCAAGTCATCTGCCCCTCTTTTAATTTAAGTCTTCTCTGTCACACTGCAGCCTTCGCTTGATTCTGCACCCTCCTGTCCCAGGTGGGCTGTGATGGGAGGAGGGGAACCAGAGGCTGGGTTGGGCAGACCCCTCCTCCCCCAAGAGGCTGGACTGAGTCACATTGGGGGAAGAGGGACCAGGCCTCAAGCGTCTGTGGGAAGTTCCATTCCCTGGGAATGTGTTTCCTAGTTTCCAAGGCTTGTCTGGTCCAGGGCCAGGGGAACATGGAGGGAACATGGAGGAGTTAGGGTTGTTGCCACTTCCAAGGCCAAGGAAGATGGTGGCTGCTGGGATGGGGGAGTGGAAGTTGTGAGGCAACCGACATATTGCTGCCCCTGCGCTTCTGAAGAGATCTGCTGACGGGCGCTGGGGTTCTCACACCCAGGGCTGAAAGGCCTGGGAGATGGCCTAGGATACTGTTGGTTCCCAATGGAATCCTGTGATGGGGAGGAGTGGGCAAGCCGAATGAGGGGTTGGGGAGTCAGCTACCGGTAGCCCCGTGTGCTCAGAAGCATCCAAGCTAGGTTTTGGCAAAGGCAGTGGGCCTGGTGGTTGTGTCCAGTCTCCCACTGGGAGTCAGAGTGGTTCCTTGTGGAAGCCTCACTTGGAAAGATGGGGTCCCCTGGATTGTGGGGAGGAAGGCCCTAGCAGCAGCAGCAGCGTCGTAGCAGCGAAATCGGCTGGGTAGTATGTGGGGGGGGTGTGGCCCCTCAGTCCCAGGGCCGCCTTGGGGCCTGCAGGCTATGAAAAGCCTGGCATATTTTGCCAGCCCTGTGGCCGAGAAACAACACGTCTGTCTTTATGGATCCATCTGTTGACTGTCCCGGCGGACCCGGCCTGGGGGCACAGCCCCGGAGGTTTCAAAATGGCATCCGCTCCACTGCTGCCGCGGGGAGGAAGAGAAGGGGCGGGAAGGGGCGGCGGCCCAGCCTCCTGGGCTGCTTTGCGTTGGGCGCTTGCCTCTTCCTGTCTCTGCTGCGAGTGCGGCAAGCCGTGAGTGGGTGTCGACGCGGCGGCGGCGGAATGTCCGTTGCTGCTGGGCCTACGGAGGGCACTTCCGGGAACGCTGCCTCCCAGTGCCCAGCCTGGAGCCCCTTACCAGCCCCTCCCAGGTTTATTGCAGTTATTGTGGTAGCTAAGGAGATGTGAGTCTGGTCCAGAGAGCCGGGGGCAGGGGTTGCACAGGACTTCTGGCCTGTTCTGCACCAAGGCTTCCTCTATCCTGACAGGCTTGCCTCTTAGAGCCCATCTGAGCATTTCGGACAGGCTAGGTGGAACCAGGATCTCCTCCTACGACTAGGCTGGCATCAGCCAGTGATATAGGAGCTGGCTTAGCACTTTATCACGGAACACTCTATCCCAGGATCCTACCCCTCTGACTGTTCCTTCCTCCAACGTGGAATTCCTGGCTTGTGTTAGAGGGGTACCCACTGTGAGACTAAGACCCTCCAAAGGGTGTGCAGCCAAGGACTGAGAGCTCTGCCTGAAATGGACAACTCGGTCTGCATGACCACTCTGTCACTGCTACCTGGGAAGGGGTCCCGGCTTGACTTACTCATTTCCTCAGGAAGGAATAAGGTGACAATAGGATCCTAGCTGTAGCAGGTTCAGAATTCTGGGCACCAGTTATGCGTAGCCAGAGACTCTGTCCAGGCAACGGGGACTTAGGCTGGGCAAGTGCCAATCTTCTCTCCCAGCCAGAACCACGCCTGCTGCCCCACCCGCACACTGTCTCCCTCCGTACCCTGTAGCCCTGCCAGAAGGCAGGCACAGTCACTGTCACCAGAGCAGAGGCAGATGTGGTACACACTAGCAAGATAGTTTCCCTTGGCAGTTTGGTGGGGCAAGTAGAGAAGCTGATACTGGTCTCACTATAGGGGAACCCTCTATGGCCCCCCCAGTTCAACCTGACTGACCAGCTAGGCCCAGGTGGACTTTGCTGCTCTGGTGACAACCTGAGCTGGACACACTGGGAGAAGCAGTGTCCACTGTGGGCTCCATGAAGGCTCAAGAGTATAGATGCTGTGTTCTGTCTCGTCACAGGACTTTGTATCTTCCCTACTTGATTGCTCTTTAATATTCCGTAGATCTCCCAGAATCCTCCCTGAAGTCCCACCAAGGCTGTTGCAGCATCTCTGCTCCCTGAGTTTCTGCTTTCCCTACTAGAACATGGTATTGGCCCTTGAGGCAAGCAGGCAGAGTTGTGTCCTTTTCACTTGTATGTTGGATGAAGGACATATTTAGTGGACTTGGTTTGGGGGATGGGTGGGTGGAGGTCACTGAGTCACAATTTGGTACATAGTGAGCAGGTGACAAGTGCTCCTTGGGAGATCAAGGACCAAGAATGGCGGGATGCTGAAAGCAAAGTTCTTAGGTTCTTCGTGGCCCCATCACAGAAGGCTCAGGTGCCTCGGAGACAGGTGCACCCTGCCTGTCTCAGACCTCCTGCAACCCAACCTGCAGCCTATCTCAGGGCACACCACACAGTAGGGACTCTGTGAGAGAGTGGCTGACCCTGCAGTCTCACCTCACCTGTGTTGGGACCAGTGACAGCTCAGCAGCTCCAGCGCTGTCTGAGAGAGCTGGGGCTCGGCCTCAAGCCCTGTCACTAGAGCTCCAGGCTTGTTAGTGCAGGTACTGCCCAAAGCCAGGCTTCAGTAGATTTACAGGACTAGGAAGGCAGTTTCGTAGCCTGTGTCCTGTCTGTGTGTCTAGCAAAATGCAGGCATACTGCATTGGTGCATATTAGAGGCCACAGCCCTTGGGGGTGAGGGACAATGTATGGGAATGAGAGAATGAAAATAGAATCCTGGGGCTGCCAACTAGGAGATGGATGGTGGGCTGGCCTAGGACCCTGACTAGCTAGGCACTGGGACAATTCTAACTGTAAGGGAGGCTTTCTGGAGGAGTTCCTAGGTAGTTTACAAAATGAACATCATTAGCCCATAAGATGATTGCCTATGGTCATTGGCCAGTGCCAGACACCAGGACAGAGAGAACCAATTCAACAAAGGCACTGAGACAGGAGATGTGGCCAAGAGTCCCAGGATTTTGGTGGATGTCTCCTGGCCTGAGGCTGGAGGCTCACCCTGGCTGGGCCACTCTGGAGATTATATAGATGTAAGTTAGAATCCTGGGACTAGAGAGATGGCTCAGCAGTTAAGAGTACTGGCTGTTCGTCTAGAGGACCTGAGTTTAATTCCCAGCACCCACTTGGCAGCTCACAACTATCTATAGCTCCAATTCCAGGGGATCTGATACCTTCATACAGACATACATGTAGGCAAGACACTAATACACATAAAATAAAAATTTAAAAACAGAATCCTGGTTCCACCTTCTGCACTGCTTCAGGTGGAAAAGTTCTTCCAAGAGAGATACCTATCTATCATGTACCACTCTGGGCTGTGTGCACAGTGCTCCAGAGCCTGGAGACTAAAAAACAAAAACAGATGAGGGATTCTCTGCTATCTCGGACAGAGCTGCCTGGGTACCGTATGGGGACCCTGGGGAACTCCCTTCCCTGCCCCCAGGAAGTTCACAGCAAGTGGGAGGCCAGGGTTTGCTAGGAATTGACATCGGATGGAGTGACTGGCTGTTCCAGGGATTTAAGGCCTAATCTCTGGGGGCCTAGCCTTGGGGTGTGTGGCATAGCTCTGCAAGCCAGGTGGGCTGGTACTCAGGCCGGCTCCCTCCCCTAACCCACTTCTCCCCTGCTGGAGCTCATTAGCACTTGAATGGGGGGCTGGTCTGCTTGGGCCTCAAAGTCTCTTCCCACCCCTCCCCCAGGCTGGGCAAGGCTTTGTCTACCCAGGCGAGCCTGGATGAGCTCCCACGCTAGGGAGGGAGTGGGGGGTCCAAGCCATTTCTAACGTCCTCTGTCTGCATCTTGCCTAGCCCTGCTAAGCTCAGCCCGCCCATCACTTCAGTACTGGTACAGCCAACATTAAAAGCTGTATGGTGCCCTGGGCAGGATAGGAGTCCATGGAGACTACGTATTTTAAGGGATGTTCCTGAACTGGTGAATCAGGACAGCTCAGCCAGGGCCATCCATGGTGGGGTTGGGGGGGGCTTTGAACAGAGTCAAACAGGTAGTCATACTGGGAATGACCTCCTGTGACTGAAGGTGGCAGGCCAGCCAGCTGAGGGGCACAGGTTTCCACACAAGAAGCTCTCAGGCAAGCATCAAGCCACCTACTCTTGTCAAGTCAGAGCCTAGGCTGCCAGATCTGGAGTGGGCATAGTCAGGGCTCATTTGGGTCTGTGGAACTTGTAGGGTTGGCCCTAGGCTGATCTGAGAAGTAAGGCGAACATTGATTTGTCCACTAAGTGGCAGCCGGGGGTGGGGCTGCGACTGCAGTGATCAATCCCAGTGATGTCTCCAGGCCTCATTAGCACTGGTGGCTGGGGCTGGTACCTGGGACACTGGAAAGCACTCTGGTCTTGTGTATCCTGCCCTCAGTCTGCACCCTCCACTGCGTCTCTTTCAAATTGTTTCTAAAAGTCACTGGTTCACTTGGCAGGAAGATGGTGCAAATAACTTTGTTTACCCAGAAATCTTTTAGCTACTGAGGGACCAGGGCACCCCACCCCTACCACCAGCCAAGGATGAGAGGTGTTACCTGGAGCCTGAGCGCTTATAGCCTCCACTCACCTTGGTCCTGGGACAGGTAGGAGTGGGCCAGTGGACGAGGGCATAGGCTTGGCAGCCTTCTCAGCTCCATGTGTGCAAGCTGGGATTTCATTGAGAAGAGAGTCGGTAGGTTGTTGCCAGGCCACAGCTCATGGATCATGATTAAGACTGTTTTGCAGTGTGCCCTGGGGTGAGCAAAGGATTGGACCCCTTTAGTGTGCCCTGGTACCTGGTGCTCTCAGGAAGCCCCTGCCTCAGCTACAGGTGCAGGGTGGGGCCTCTTCTGTCTAGCCACACCCTGTCTTTTGCCTAGAGCTCTTGTTCTTACTAAACCCAACCCCACCCTCACCCTGTTGGTGTTTCATGGGTCTGAAGCTACTCTTGGTGGTTTGGGGAGGATCATCTTCCAGGACTAAGCAATGATTGCCCCTTGGTGGGGAGAAGCTGGCTTTAAGCCATGGAGGATGCTGTTCCCACTCCAACTGCTTCAGAGTGTAGAGAGGACGTTGATGGCTGTCCCTAGTGTGCCTAGGCAGGAGGGGGGGCAAGAAGTCATGTAGCTGGGCCTCTCAGGGAAATGGTGTCCACATCAGAGAAAAAGGAAGCAGCTGGTGGGGAGGAGCCCAAAAGAGGAAGAGGCCAGAGGGCCGCTTGATGCTGGTGCAGAAGTGTGGGTCCCGAGTCACCTAGGACTTTGCCAGCCAGAAGGCCTAGAAAGTTCGCACCTGCCCAGGCTCACCTGCGGGTTCCTGCAGGCCTCCAGCACTCACTAGGTTAGGGCCTTGTCCTTGTCCTATCCTAGCAACTGCTGGGGCCAGGATGTCAGAGGCGGTGCTTCTGAGAAGGATTCTAAGCCCCTCCTTTAGCCACAGGAAGTGGTGGCTGGGAGAGGGACACCAGTGGGAGGTCCAGCAGGAAGACCAAAAGCTGCTCTTAGATTCCTGAGTGGGCCATTGCCCTCCAAGCAGGAAGGCCAGCTACGGGCAGAGATGAATGCCTGGAAGTGGAGCAGCAGCCCCTTGTTATCTCACTCTGGGTTTTCCCTGCCTTGGGGCTGATGAGGGGCTTTCAACCCAGCCTAAGGCTCTCCCATCACTACTTGCAGAAGCTGGGCACCTTCACCGCACCTTGGTTTCCTTTCTGCTCATAACAGCAGCTGCCTCTGATTGAACCCTGGCTATATGACACCACGCTCTGCGCGGTCTATTTGATCTTGGGAGGCCTAGATAGGCGTTGCACTGGTACCTTTCTCACCAGTGGAGAAACTGAGGACAAACAAGCAGAGATAGATGCTAGGAGGTGACTCAAGTGGTCCTTGTGCACTTGTCCAACCACTGTAGCCCTTGGTGTCTGTGCCCTGCCAGGATTGGTGTTAAGATGACAGGCTGGTGCTCGGCACCTGTTACAGGTGCACATATGATCTGTGGGTATTGAGGATCCTGCCTCGAGGAGTCTTAAGTCCTCTTTTGCCCTGAAAGGTGAAACACGTGATTCATTGAGCCTTTCTGCTGTCCAAACAGAAATCTGCCTGTGGCTATGGCTTCATTCTACACATGGTTCCTCCTGTCTCTTGGAGCCTTTTTTCTCAGCCCCTATTCCTCATAGCGCTCACGTCATACTCATTAACTTAGCATTGTGCTTCCCCTGTTCCCCTTCCTCCCCTAACCTCCAGTCTGAGACAAACAGACTGGGCTAGAGGAATGTTGAAAGACTCTGAAGTCTCTGCTGGTTGCCTAGGGTGGGAATTAGACAGATGGGGAACGGCAGAATGTTCCTACAAGGCTTCTATCGTGAATATTAGCTCAGTGGTGGCTTCAGTGTGTGCACTGTGTGGTGACTGAAGGTAGCTGCTGTGTGGGCTGGTCACAATTACTCCAGATGTCCTGCTTCTTGACCTCCAGGTCTCAGTTCTGTGGCTAGGTGAGGATAATACTCCTCATGGAGGTTCCAAGGGATTCTGTCATGCTACCAGAACAGGCCCTCTTGCCTAGGAGGCTGTGCTAGCTACAAAGCTTAGCTAGACCACGTTCCCCCCTTGTCACCAAGGCCTGGGGACAAAGGGACCCAATCCGGCCACATTCCTCATTGTGTGATCTCAGGCTGTGCTCAGTACTGGGACTTTGCATGAACCGCTGCTGGCTTGAGTTGGGCCCGAAGGCAGTTTGGAGTGACTGAAGATCGTGAGAAAGCTGCTCAGGGTGGGCCTTGGGCTTGGCACATTCCCATGAGGGGTTACGTTTCACAGACGGGAACACTGAGGCCCAGGCTGCAGGCCTCTCACCTAGGGCCTGCCGCAGTTACTCAGAAGAGGTAGCTGAAGAATAGCTAAAAGAGTCCAGAGAAAAGCTGCTGGGAAGAGAGACGTACCAATGACCTGGGTCTCGTACGGTGTCTCCAGGCTCTTACAGGTGGTGAGACTTACAGCTTGGGGGTGACTGATTTGTTGGGGCTTCTGGTGGAGGGCTGGCCCACAGACTCCGGTGGAAGTGTTGCGGGTTCCTTCCAAAACCCCACCTCCCTCTCCCCCCAGTGTGAGACTATGCTGAACCTCCTTGGAGGGTTTAAGGGGGTCAAAGAACAGCACCTGGAGGAAGGAAGAGAGGCCTGGGGTGGGGTTTGGAGCCTTTGTCTGGCTGGGCACCCCCTCCTCTCTTCCCTCCTGTTTTCCATTGTCTCTGTGTATTCAGACTGGAGCTGGCTGGGGGCTTCCCAGAGAGGAGGTTGTCGCTGAGGGTCTTGGCACCTCCCCCAGCCACCCCTAGCTGGGGAGGCTGCTTGGCTGAAACAAAACACTCCCTGCGCTGCCCAGCCCCCACCTCCTCTGCTTTGTCTCTGGCTGCTGAGCTCCCCCTGGTGGCCGCTGAGCCCGAGACCCTGGGCTCTGGGGCAGGGAGGCAATGGGACCGAGAATGGTCGAGGCGGCACAGCACCATAGACTCAGCACCTTTCTGCTATCTGGGTTACCTTTAGGGTGGCCATCCCAGGGCTCAGACCCATCTCTACTGTGACCCACTGTGATTGTGGCGGAATGGGTGTGCCTGGCGCTGTGGCTTTGAGCTGGGCTGCTGTCCAAGCCTACCCTGTGGTCCCAGCTACATATGAGAATCTCTGCCCTCGGGCTGCCACGTCAGCTGCCTGTTCTCCTTAGCCCATGAATTCCAGGGGAGCCCACTAGCTCAGGAGCTACCTCCAGGGAGGCCCTTTTCCAGCCTCTGAGTGTGTGGAGTGGGTGAAGAGAGTCAGCTGGGAAGCCTCTGGGCAAAAGGAAGGCGAGGAAGGCGCTGTGTCAAAGTCCCTGGTGTGTGGAAGAGAAGTGAGTGAGTCTCACTCCGTCCCAGGCTGTCCCAGCAGGCCACCCTCCCCGCTCTATATTAGCCTGTCAACTGCTGCTCTTTCTCCCCAGTCTTCAGAAGTTCTACTTCAAATGAGAAAGCCGTAGTACTCCACTCTGCCTGTGTTACTGTAACCAGAGCCGCCGGCCATTGTGTGAGCTATAGGAAGTGATGTTTGGGGAAACCTGTACTCTTCCATCAAGTAGGAAATAGTGACAACTGACTTCCTTCTGGTAAGGCTCTCACTGTGGAACCAAGGCTGACTTTGAACTGGACATCCCCTTGCTCAGCCTTCTAGATGCTGGGATTGCAGACATGTGCCACCGTGCCCAGACACTAGTAACAACTTTTTTAAAAAGTATGTTTTTATGGACTGGAGAGATGGCTCAACAGTTAGAGCACTACCTGCTCTTACAGAGGACCCAGGTTCAATTCCCAGCACCCATGTGGCAGCTTACAACTAGACAGTTCCAGGGGATCTGACACCCTCACACACACACACACACAATTACCAGGTGTGGTGGTGCATATTGTTTCCAGAACTTGGGAGGCAGAGGCAAGTGGATCTCTGTAAGTTCAAGGCCAGTCTGGTCTACAAAGCAAGTTCTGGGGAACAGCCAGTTCCCCAGTTCTGTTATACCGAGGAACCCTGTCTCAAAAAAAAACATATCTACATATAAATTTTTATTTACTTATTAAATTCTCCAAGACTTCGATTTTTTTAATTCTTAGAGAATTTCATATAATTTTTTTATTATTTTGCTATTAAATAATTAAATGACTGCCTACATGTATGTCTGTGTGCTACATGCTTGCCATGGTACCTGGACAGGATCTCAGAAGAGGGTGTCACATTTCCTGGAATTGTGGTTACTGAGGGTTGTGAGCTGCCATTTGGATGCTAGGAGTCAAACCAGGGTCAGAGGAAGAGCAGCCAGTGCTCTTAGCCATCGAGCCGCCTCTCCAGCCCCAGCAGTAACTTGTGTTTGCTTGAGAGCAGCTTTGCATTCATTTCCCATCGCTCTTCTGTTAGAAGATAATGCATGGCTGGGCGGTGGTGGCGTGCGCGCGCCTTTAGTTCCAGCTCTTGGGAGGCAGAGGCCGGTGGATCTCTGTGAGTTTGAGGCCAGCCTGGTCTACAAAGTGAGCTCTAGAACAGCGAGAGCTACACAGAGAAAAGAAGAAAATGCATTGTTCTGTTTCACAGAATGAGGTACCAGAGACCTGGAAGAGTTGAACATAATGGAAACCTCAGGAAGGAGCAGTATGGGCAACAGGGCAGAGCAGATCTCTATTTCCCTCCCTCTGTTCCTGGGGTGGGAGAAGATCCAAAAGTTAAAGGAACTGAGGCCAGAAAGGATGGCAGTAGGTCCCAGAGTCCCAGCAGCTCTAACCCTTGGAGGGTCCAAGATGGATGTGTAGCAGAGTCCTAGACGCTGGGGCCTAGATGAACATCAGGTGTTTGAACTTACAGGCCTGTCTGTGGCGAGGCTTTGCGCGTCTTGCCAGGCAGATGGAGTGGTACTTGTCTTCCTCTGGTCTGTTCTCGCCATAGGAGCTCAGGGCTCCTTGTAGAAGCAGGTGCTCTCTGCAGAGTCGCCTCTGAGATCACTGCCCTCCTGCAGTGGGCCCAACAGCTGGACTTAGGACAAAAGCTGCAGAGATGTTTTCCTTGGTGGGAAGAGGTGTAGCCTAGTGAGAATATTATGGCCACCCTAGAGGAGCTCTGCGGGTCCCCTCTGACCTCATCCGGCTGGAGATGGAGCACCTGGTGGGGGTGGGAGAGGCTGGCACCTGCTGCTGTCTGTTCAGCAGGCACCTCTGCATCAGTCCAGAGCCTGCTGCTGGGGAAGCTCTCCCCAGAGTAGGCACAGGGCTGGCAGGGAAACTGAATGAGTACAGCCACATTCCAGGCCAGATGGTAGGAGTGGTGTGTCAGGCCGTGATGGAGAAAAGGCGTCGGGACAGTGACGAATGACACTATGACCCCACAGCTCCTGGAGCACCAAGTCTGTGTAAGAACTGAGGTTTCACCACACACCTTTCACTGCATGACCTGCTTCCAGCGCCTTGCCTTCCCCAACTCAGTCCTGATGTCTCCCTACTTCCTTCTTGGTTGCCAGTACCGCACCCTTGTCCTGCCTCTCACTACTTCCTGCCTAAGTCACAGTTGCTGCAATGACAAAAGGACCTCCCTGAGTCCCAGAGATGGAAGCTCCATAGCTTTGTTTTATCCACCTGTCAAAGGGGGCTGTGCTTGCAGTGACCCCTGCTAGATACAGAGACTGCCCTAACTCAGAATTTGAGAGGCCTGCAAAAAGGGAAACTGAGGCATTATGGCAGTGTGGAAGGAGGCCTTCAGCTGGCAAAGGTAAGAAGTATATGAACCTGGTTCCTGGCCTGGCTT
Organism: Ellobius talpinus; assembly: GCA_001685095.1. Taxonomy (NCBI): domain Eukaryota; kingdom Metazoa; phylum Chordata; class Mammalia; order Rodentia; family Cricetidae; genus Ellobius; species Ellobius talpinus. The sequence goes on from LOJH01050210.1 coordinate 11,041, forward strand.
GCTCAGGTGTGGCCCTTTTGGTATCTGCCAGGTTTGCTAGGGAAATCAAATGCAAAGCAAGTACCATCATCCCTGGTACTGGGCAGGGTCACGGGTAGCCCGCAATTCCTTAGGAGAGAGTGGTTGGAGGATTAGAATGCACTCTTTACCCACAGTGGCCAGTAGAGAAACCAGTGCCTCACATAGCCAGGCGTTCCGAAGTCATGTAAGAGGGGACAGCCTTCACTTGAGGTCTCCAGAGGCCTGGACATCTGCCACCATTACCCTTCCCATGTGTGGACTCTGCTCAGTGATCCTTCCCTGGACTCTGGACAGCATGACCCATCTGACCCACATTTTCACATCTCTGCTCTCTGAATGAGGCCTCAATCCTGGCTGAAACTGGTTCTTCCTATGCTCCAGATGGCTCCCCTTCCCTCTCCTGTGTGGGAACAAGTGGGAAGGCTAGCTAGGTGGCCACTGTGCCCTTTCTTCTCTTGGCGGATACTGAGGCTCTGTGGGCCTAGCACTCAGTGGTTGGATAGTGTGGGCAGGCTTTGCAGGCCTTCTGAACATCCTTCTGGGCTTGTAGAATGTGAAGGAACCTCATTCTACTTCTGTGTACCCATATGATCATAGCTCATACCCAGGCAGTATGCAAACCTGGTACCCCTAGTGGCCAGGGCTAAAAGCCAGAGAGAACACTATCCGAGGCGGGAAGGTCTGTGCCGTAACAGTTCTCACACCATCCTCAGAAGCTGGCTTTGGACATTGGATACTCAGTGATTATAAGCACCTGGCCACATTTGTAAGCATGCAAACCTTCCCCTCAGAGCAACTGGGGATGTACCCGACCCGCTCTTGTGAGGGGCACAGCTGTGCCTCAGCTTCCCCAGTGAGATATGGGTTTGGGTAGGGGAAACAGACTTACTGAGTCCTGATAAGGTCTGTCAGCCTATCCTGCTACTGCTTGTTTGGTCCCTGTTGCACCTCAGAGACTGGGCCAGAGACAACACAGTGACAAGGACAGCTGGGCCCAGGGACATAGGATCTCCAGGAGGAACTGTGTGCAGAGCAACTGCCGACATGTGCCTCGGTTTTCTTAGGGATGGAGATGGGAATAGAACCTCCCTCAGGTTGCTGTGAAGGTGGAAGTTCCTAGTAAATACAGTAGGTGAAGTGCTTACTGAGTGTGCATGAAGCCCTGGCTCAGCCGAATCCAGCACCACATAAAAACTGGGCATGGCTTGGCTAAAAAGATGGCTCAGCAGTTAAGGGTGCTTCTTGCTCTTGCAGAGGACCCCAGTTCAGTGCCAGCACATACATGAGGCGGTTCACAGTCTGTAACTCCATCTCTAAGGGACCTAGCACCTTCTCCTGGCCTTTGTGGGCACCTACATGCACGTGCACCTACCCACCCCCCGACACACAAGTAGATACACGTAACTGAAAATGCAAAAATAAAATTTTAAAGTTAAAAACAACAACTGAGCAACGGGGTGGTTGGTGGGATGGGGATGGCTCAGCCAGTGAAGGCACCTGCCACCCAGCTGAGCACCTGGGGTTTGATCCCTGAGATCCACATGGTGGGAGGGAAGAACTGATTCCTGCAAGGTGAATGTCTGCGTGCACGCATTGCTCTTCTTTTTTTTAATATTTATTTATTATGTATACAACATTCTGTCTGTGTGTATGCCTG
>LOJH01050212.1:0-12718 GCA_001685095.1 Ellobius talpinus
GAGAATGGCGAGGGAATTGGGAGGAGGGGAGGAGGTGGAAAATTTTTTAATAACCATAAAAAGTGTCTGAAATTAAAAAAAATAAAAAAAATAAAAATAAAAACATAAAAAAGAAAAAAAACATAGATCAAAATAGTTTTAATTAAATAACAGTCAGGATAGCAAGAAAGTAAGAATGTGAGAGAGAAAGCAACTAAACTGATATATATATATATATATATATAGCTTATTTGTGACATGGTTTGTAGTAGAGACAGGTACACACACACAAGTATATATATTCCATCTCTCCCAATTATTAGTTGTAAACTGGTAGGCATAATTCAAATATGTCCTTCCTTCATTTTATTTATAAGTTGAATATCAGTATCAGCACTGTCTTTTGCAAATACTCCATAGAGTATTCAAACAACAAATAATAAACACTGAGTTATATGTTCACTGCACTTTCTGCGTAAGAATTACTGTCAAGTTTTTAATCATTAGAGTCACAAGCACATTTCCAAATTAAAAAGAATATTTATCAATTGAAAGCATGACTGTCTTGCTGTGTTACAATGGTCTTCTACCCTGTAAAGATTTTCACTCAAATTGTTTAATAAAATGCTGATTGGTGAGTAGCCAGGCAAGAAGTATAGGGGGGCAACCAGAACAGGAGAATTCTAAGAGGAAAGGCTGAGTCTGCTCTCATCACCTAGACACAGAGGAAGCAAGATGAGAATACTTTGCTGATAAAAGGTACCAAGCCACATGGCTAACACAGACAGGAATTATGGGCTAATGTTGGATATAAGAGTTAATAAGTAGCCTGAGCATATAGGCCCAACAATTTATAACTAATGTCGACAACTGTGTTTTCTTGGAGACTGAACAACTATGGGTCTGGATGGGACAGAAACTGAGCAGAGAGTGAGTTTCAGAGGTCATGTGTTTCTCTAATTTCCAGAGCACTCTGAATTTAGACTTTCTTCATTAAATATACATGTAGCCAGGGGCCAAAGAGATGACTCAAGGCCTAAGAGTGCTTGCCACCAAGCTTGAGTTTGATCCCAATGCTCTCTTGGTGGAAGGAGAGGACAGATCCCTGCATGATATTCTCTGATTTTCATATGTTCCCTGTGTTGAATGCATGCCATTGCCTGTGTGTATGTGTAAGCTCTACTGCCCACTTGTTTGCACACACCTGTGTTATTCATGTAGAGATAATAATGTCTAGTGATGTGTGTCTTAGGTTTTCTATTGCTGTGATGAAACACCATGACCAAAGCACCTTGGGGAAGGAAGGGTTTGTGTGACTTACTCTTCCACATCATTTTTCATCATCAAAGAAAGTCAGGACAGGAACTCAGTCATGGCAGGAACCTGGAGGCAGGAGCTGATGCAGAGGCCATGAAGGAGTCCTGCTTACTGACTTGTTCTCCATGACATGCTCCGTTTGCTTTCTTATAGAACCCAGGATCACCATACCCAGAAGTGGACATTCACACAGTGTACTTGGTAATCCCTTATCAATAGTAATTAAAAAATACCATACAGACTTGGCTATAGCCCTGTCTTATGGAAGCATCTCCTCAAGTAAAACTCAGCTCTCTTTCAACTCTAGTTTGCATCAAGTTGACATAAAACTAGCCTGCACAACTTACCCCTTGTCAACTTGACAGGTTATTATTAAGCCACAACCTTTTCTTTGTTACCCATCTCCAAGATCTTACATTAATGCAAAAATCACAATATAAAATATTTAAAAATGTAAAAGTCCAACAGTCTTTAAAATCTCAAATACTTAAAAGTTCAAAGTCTTTTCAGCATATCAAAACTTCCAGGGCAGGGTACCCTACCCTCTCTTAGGACTGGAGGGTGAGTGGGGGAGAGGGTGGATGGGGGAGCAGGAGGGAAGTGAGAGGACGGGAGCAAGTAAAAATTTTGATTCCTATTATTTATAAAGTAATAAAAATTATCAGAGGAAAAAAACACAAAGTGTTTCTAAAACTTCAAAAATCTCTTCAAAAGTTTAAAGACTCTCAACTGTGGGCTCTTGTAAAATAAAAAAATAAAATAAGTACATTCTTACTTCAAGAGGGAAGAACCAGGGCACAGTCATACAGAAATCAAATAAAACCAAATCCAAACCAAACCTCAGCTGTGTAAATGTCACAATGTCTTATTCCAGGTGTCTACTCACAATCTTCAGAGATTATGCAAAGGGCTTAGGTCATTCTCCAGCTAGGCAGAAGTCACACAGAAGACACAGTTTGTCTTCTAACCCTGGGCAGGCTCCACTCAACTGCAACTTCTCTTCTTGGTGGCTGTCCCATGGTACTGGCATTGTCAAAATGCTGGGATCTTCTGCTACACCTTGCCTGCATTTTCACTGACAGCCTCTCTTGGACTCTCTTTATGGTGCAAGGCCTCAACTTCTCTCATCAATTTTCCTGGTAAATCAAAGGTTTTTCTGATCTCTTGTTAATCACAGCTGGTTCTTTAGCTCAAGCTGACCAGATCCACAGATTATTCAGGTAAATGGCCTGGTAGAGTCTTTGCTCCCCTCTGTAACTTCACAAACCAGGCCTCCTATGTCTGCACTGCTCTGGGATTTCTTAATATTCAAAATGGATTCTTCTCTCATACAAAATATTTAGCCACAGTTTCCTCTACCTCCCCTCTCTCCCAGATCCATTCCCCATCCATTTCCTCTTCAGAAAAAAAAATCACACTTCTGAGAGATAGCAATCAAACATTTCAAAGCAATATGCAGTAAGAGAAGACAAAAACCATCTTATTGAGGTTGGCCATGGCCACTGAATGGGAAGAAAAGAGTCCCAAGAGTAGGCAAAAGAGTTAGAGACACACCTGCTCTCACTGTTAAAAGAACTATAAAAACACCAAGTTAACAGGCATAGCATGTGCAGAGGACTTGGTCTACATGAGTCTGTAGGCTTTGTGCTTGCTGCTTCAGTCTCTGTGAGTCGATATGAGCCTTGATGTGGGCTGATTAAGTGGGTCATGTTCACCTGGTATCCTCTATCCCTTTTAACTCCTGCAAGTTTTCTTCCCTCTTTTCTGCGGGGTTACCTCATCTTAAAGAGGAGGGACTCAAAAGAGACCCACTCTCATCCATCCACTGTCAGAAAGGACCTCTCTGATGACAAATGGACAAGGCCTTGATCTATGAATATAGCAGAATATCTTAAAAATAATTGTATGTATGCATGTATTTATGTATGCATGTACATATTTTGCCAATCATGGTTGGTTCTATCCAAGGTCTCTGGGATACCCAGTCTCCCATTCCTGGTCATCCAGGTAGTGCAGGGCATGGACTACCCTGATGGAGTTGGTGTCTACATTGGTTGGTCACTTCCAAAATTCTTCACCATTTTTGCCCCAGACTATCTTGTAGACATGGCAGATTGTAGGTCAAAGGCTTTGTAGCTGGGTTGGTGTCCAGGTTTTTATTTTGGTAACCTACAGAGTAATTTCCCACATGCCGAAGAGACTAGAACTTATGTGTGAAGGCTCTATGAAGGCACCAGCATGATCTCTCTATATCAAATGAGTTGTGAGGATATTGTGCTCAGCAACATGGTCCTGATGTCAGATTTTGGAGAGCACAATTCTGTCCAAGCACCAGTCCAGGTTGTTTAGAGATCTCCACCAAACCTCCTCAGCCAACATCTCAAGTGACTGCAGCACAGTCTCACATTGGAAGCCTTGCCTGGCTACAAAAGATGGCCAGCTCAGACTTCATATCTTCCATTACTAGGAATCCTCACTAGGGTCACTTGAATAGATTCCAAGAAGTTTCCACTTCACTGGATTTCCACAATACCTCCCAAATGTCCCCCAATTCCATCTGCCTCTCCCTGCACCCTCTCCCTCCACCCTCACCTGATCTTTCTGCTTGGTCCCTACCTGTCCCCAGTTCAAGTTCATACAGAATAGTCCACTGAGCTCTCAACACTCAGTGGCTTTTCTAGCCTGAAGTTCCAAAGTCCTTCCACAGTCCTTCCCAAAACAACATGGTCAGGACTGTCACAAAGATACCAATTTTTGTCTTACTTCAAGTTGCTAATGCTGTGATAAAACACCATGAGCAAAGCAACTGGGGGAGGAAAGAGATTTATTCAGGTTATGGTTTTACAGCATTGTCCATCACTAAAGGGATTTAGGACAGGAACTGAACAGGGCAGGGACCTGGAGGCAGAAACTAATGCAGAGGCTGTGGAGGGGGAGCTGCTTACTGGCTGCTCCTCATGACTTGTTTAGCCTGCCTTCTTATAGACCCCAGGACCACCATCTCAGGGATAGCACCACCCACAATGGACTGGGCACTATCACATCAATCACTAATTAAGAAAATGTCCTACAGCCCGGGCTTATGGAAATGTTCTCAGTTGAGGCTCCCTCCTCTCCCGTGACTCCAGCTTTGGAGATGCTGACATAAAATTATCCAGGACAATTCATATCTCAGAAGATATCCCTATCACTAAATGGTGTGTCATCTTCTGCTTAGCACATTGACCTGCAAGTTACTCTACAGCCTCCCTGACTTAAACCACAAACGCAGGTCACAAATTGTTATTTCAGAAATAGGTAGAGAGTAGCAGGATAAAGAAAAGAGAAACACAAACACAAAATGTGTTTTTTGCCTTCAGTCAAAGCCTGTGTTTGATTGTTTCATGGCAGTATGTGCTCCTTATTCTTTCTGTTGATCATTCCCACTATGTTAGGCTTTGGAGTTAATTCTTAGAAAACACATGAATATTATCTATGAAGTTTGTGGTAATCATTCCTCATTTGGTGGCTGCACTGAGCACCAAATTGTCCCCATTTACCATATGTAGCCACTGTCAATTAAATGTAAACAACAATAATAATTATTAATAGTGCTTTCAAAAGTCTAAGTCCCAACATCATGGATACAACTTTTTAAATGCTCCAAATAACACAAAATATTTCTGGGGAATCACTGAAGAAATTAAAAAAACTATGATATTTCAAAGGAGCCATCGGGTTCTTTTCGGCAATGGCAGACCAGTGTTTGCTCTTCCACTCCATTTGCACAAGGTAAAATACATTATCAGCTTTGTAACAAATTTTTATTGGAGAAAAATAGGCTACTTTTTAGCACTTTTTTATTTTTCAATACTTGACCACTAATATTACGTGACACAGTCCGGATGAATACATAGCTTGGGGATATAGACCTTGTAACAGTACAGTCCCCTATGTAAACAAGCATCATGTTCATTACTCTGCCAGCTCTCCCTACTCTAGTGTGTCAATTATTATTCTCCCCTCTGGTGCAGTTAGTGCTAATTGCATTACCTGAGCTACAAAAATAAAAGATTCCCTTGTAGCAAATTCACAGATTTAATTTCAGTCCAGCTAGACACCTTGTCCGTCTAAAGCAGCAAATGTCTGCTCCATGAAAAATAGAACAACAGTAAAGAAAACTGGATTGAGCTTGTAATTTGGTGTGTTTTATGAAACAGCATGGGGAATAAGGCAGCAATGCTTGCTGATTAGCTGGTCAAAGACAAAAACAAAGTCAGCCACCGGTATTTTCAGTGTTCAGATATTTGAAATTGTGAAGAAAATCTTTATCCAGATGAATGACTGACACTGTCCTCTTCTGGGCATGTCCTATTCAACAGACACAGTCAGTGCTCATTCAGGACTCACAGGTCTTAGGCACTAGTTTAATCAACATAGTTTATGCACATACAAAGAAAGACAAAATTCAAAAATTTTTCTAATTTACAAATGAATGCATTATGTTTGATTCACACTTTAAATTGAATTATTATATTATAATATAAAATAGAGAAAATTGTTCTTAGTTGTGGAAGGACATATTAAATATAGTATTCCATTAGAAAGTACAGGAGGGTCCTCAACAGTGATTTAATGCACAGATGTGAAATCTAAATTTGTATTTCTTCACTTAACCTTGCAAGGTATTTAACAGAATCACGCCATGTATTGTCAATATATTGGACAATATTTTTCCATGTGAGAATGGCCAGTGTTTAAATAGTCACATTCAAAACAATGTCTAGCGTAATGATGATAGTTCAGAAGAGTAGGAGATGGGCATCTCTTCTTCAATTTAGCCACATGGGTAGGGAAAATAGTTTAAACATCTCTGGTCCAGTCTCAAAGCAAGGAAAGGTCAAAGAGACAAAACACATTAAAGAATAACCACAAATCATACTAAAATCAACCCTATCAAGTCATTAAAAGAGCTTTCACAGTGTTCCTTAAAAACGGTTACAAAGAAAACCCTCCTGTTCTTAAGGTGTTTCTTTCAAATATAGGAGTAAGTACTTTGACAGAGAGACTAAGACAACTTGTGGGTACAAGTGATCACACACATTTTCAGAGGAAGTTTTACCGTTTGATTCAAACCTGTTTTATTATTCCAAGAGTTAAGAAAAGCAAAAATGATTATATTATCACATTCTAGAAAAGGAAGTCAAAGCAAAGGAGATATACAACTGGAAAACAAGGTTGCTCAAACTTGCTATTCCTCCAAGGAGTCAGGGATTTCACAACCTGCATGCTAGGCAGAACATATAACTAACATCCCACAGAGATGAGGCAGGATGTTAGTGCCCTAGACAGGAGATGAAAAGCAATTAAAACCGAATCCATTTTCTTTTCATTACTATAGTGGTGTTGAGGGGCTGAAACTCCAGCACTTGAGAGGTGGAGGCAGGAGGATACAGGGTTCAAGGCCATCCTCTACTTTGTAGTAAGTGAGTCCAACTTGACACATATGAGATTTTTCTTAAAAAAGAAAAAGAAATAGAAAATTATAAGCCCATTATTCTATCAATAAAATCTAATATTTTGTGAAACTGGGGTGGAGTGGGATGGAACAAGAGATGCAATGAGTAGAAATTTAGCCTCCTGATTGTATATTTCATCTTGGTCAATTCATCTAAAGATTCATGGGCCACTTGCAGAATTATGTTTTTTTTTCAAAAGAGTAAAAATACTGATAAAATCTACAACACTACTCTGCATGTAGAATTATGTATGGTGATGTTCCTTTCTCTGTTAATGGTTTTATCTTTTTTTCTGAACTTTCAAAATGTGTTTAGCCAACAGGAGTGAATGCACTCACACAGTCAGTGTGGACTCCCTGACTTCATCTGTTGGTTCATTTTTATCTGCCAAGTGGGATCTTGAGTAGATTATCATTTATATATCCATTTTCTTGATTATGAATTATGCTCTAATTATGATGAGCCTGGCTTTTTTGATAAGTTTTATTCTCATAGAATCCTATCTTCAAGCTAAAACCCCATTGCTTTTCTAAAATGACTCCATCATATTTTTATTCATCAAATGTCCATTCTAAAATATTTTTGGACACCTTGCCTGTTACTATTTTAGAATTTTCTTCACACCTTAACATTTTATCATCTAACATCAGAAAAAATAATACTGGCCCTTCAGACACCTTGATTCCCATCTTGAAACAATATCAGCATACATGCATAAAGAGTGCCTTAGACTTAAAAAATAGTATTAAAGATATCTATAACTCATTCTACAAAAAAACAAAAAACCAAAACTCTGTATGTATATCATATTAAATCTAACTAATGAATTCTAGTAACTAACTTATCATTGACAGAATTAACTGGGCATAATTCATATCAAATGGTTATTAAGTCAATGTAATGAGTCAAGCAATAAATATTTAAAATAATTTATTCTTATCTGCAAATTCCAACTTTGGAGGAATGACATCAGGCAGCCACTGTGGATCAAAACTTTCATACGTGTGCAATTTGGATTTACAAAGACCGAGGACTTAAATTTGAGCATCCTATAGCTGATGTTACGAACTAGATCTCAGAAGCACTGCATAACCACACAAAGACTAAGAAATGTTCAGGTTGTGTTTGAGCTCCAAAGGGATCAGTTTAGATGGGGTAATTTAAGGGAGGACAATTATATATGCATAAGTGAAGAAATCCTTTCCATTTGATTATTGCTAAAGTTCACAATTGGCCTGGAAACTTTTGGAAATTGTGTAGTCCACTTTATAAAGTTACATAAAATTTTGAAAAACGTTGCATGCTTTAGAAACATGGTGTTCCCATCAATCCTGTACTCTAGAAACATTAGATGGCAGGAAAGAGAAGCTCTAGACTCCGTGCCTCCTGTTTTACAGTATTTTTTCTTTTCTAGCTGGAGTGCCATCAAAGCCAGCTGGTTGTTTCTCTGGGTCTGTTTTCTCCACACATTCAGGACAAGGAGACATTTGCAATTTCTGCCAAACAATACAGAAAAGACAATTAGGAGTATACAAAATGGCATGTGTAAGGCAAAAATTCAGAATTGCAGTAGGACAGAAACAGAAGTCCAACAAAGTAACCAAATAGCAGTTAGACCACAAGGATAGCCACAAACAAAACAAATACTCAGATTTTTACCAAATGCAAATACTGGGTTTGCAACTGGTATAGTTCTTCAAAAGTTACCATGAGAAAATTTATCAAACCATCCAATCTAAAAATTTCCTGAACATTGATATTATATTTTCAGAATTAAGCTTTGCAGGCAAACTTTCTAATTATTTTTGAGGAATTTGACTACCTTTTTACACCTACTCCAGTTTCCACTCATCTTTAATAGCTTTCTTCTCATAAGAATTATAGGCACTTCTTAAAAAAACTCTCTGTTTAATTTCCTTTACATTCTTGGTTGGCACTTAGAGGAGGAGGAAGGAATCTGTCCTTTATCTTTGCAGGGCCTCATGTAGGTACACTAAAATATTTACTGGTAGTCAGAGCAGACAAAGCAAGGTTCAAGGGTCCAGTTGAATTAACTAGACACATTCTTTTAGACAATCTATAAGGTCTCCATATCTTTTAAAGTGGCTCATAGGTAAATGTGCTTCCTACCAAGCTTGATGAGGTGAGTTTAATGCTTGAAACTCACATGATGAAAAGAGAAAGGAGAAACCCTCAAATTAGAATTTGGCCTCCACATAAGAGCCATGGCACCCTCCTCACCCCATGCACACAAAATAAATTAATTTTAAACAAAATAAAGAAGAACTGCCCTGCAATCCAGAGGGTACTAGAAGGACTTTCTGGATATAATGAAAATGAAGCAGACTAACAAGGTAATACCTGTGTTGCAGGCTCTGATTCTGGAGTGAGGTTTCTTTGGGGACCCTCCTCATGCTTCACCAGACAGGGACTACCCTCCTGTAGAACAATTAAAACAGGTCAGCTTACTTAAATTAAACAAAGAAAAGTGATAGAGAATTCATTGCGGTTGACTACCATTCAAAGGTTTCTATCAATTTAATGCATACTAAAAACTAAAGGCAAAATCCTCTCAACCGAGTGGGTACCCAAGAGCTGGCAAGTGTTCAGTCATCTGTACCTCACAGGAGCTTCTTTCTCTCTACCACTGACTACTAATAAGCTGGGTTCTAAGGAAAAATTCCTTCTCTGTACAATAGCCAAAAGAATAAAAAGATTAAAGAAATGTGATATCTGTGATGCATTTGGACTCTCACACTCCCCCTTCACACACATACATGCAAAAACACATGCATGCATGCAGACATACATGCACACAGTCACAAACATTCATACACAAATACACCCATACTCCCACATGAACATGCAAATAAAAATCTTTAAATATTTTAATACAGGAAGGAATTTAAATTATGTTATCATAAATATGTCTGGCATAATACCTCAGTATGTTTTAAAAAGGCAATATTTCCATAACTAAAATATCCCTGCATTTTATAAAGCAAGAAATCAGGTGTTCCCTTTTAGCCCTATGAGACATGAGCAAAAGAAGCTGTTGTCAATGGAAACAGCTCCAGTTAAGCTTTCATTCTGTCTTAATGAAGGCTAAGGCACTGACTGCTTCCCTCCTTCCCCCTCTTCTTCTCTTTGTCCACTTGCTCTTTCCTCTTCTCCTTTTTCTCAGATTCTAAACTGATGTTAAGGTGGAGAATGCCAGTGTTCCACATGTTGACTTCCTGTAGTCTTTTCCACACATAAAACAGAGACTAAGAGTTTAATAAATGGACAGTGGACATCTCTTGATATTCAATAAAGCAGTTTCTTTCCTAGGGGAAAAGCATAAGTCAGGGATTCATTTAACTTCATTCTGTCATTTAAAATACTCTTGAGTAGATGATGCCACAGAAATTGTGAAAGTCATGTGCAGTAGAAGGCTGCTTGTTTGTGCCCAGCTGCTCAGACCCAAAATAACCATTCAGAAACTATATTATTTGCAATGCTGTTTGACTAATAGCTTAAGCATGTTTCTGGCTAACTCTTATACACTAAACTAACCCATCTCCATTAATCTGTGTATCACCACATGGTTGTGGCTTACCGGCAAAGTCTCAGCATGTCTGTCTCTGGTGGTGGCTCCACGGCTTCTCCTTGATTCTGCCTTCTTTCTCCTAGCATTCACTTTAGTCTTCCCCACCTACATATATTCTGCCCTGCTCAGGCCTAAGAGTTTCTTTATTAACCAATGGTATTTGCAATATACAGAGGAGAATTTCACATCTTTGATAGAAACTCAGGCAGTTCAGCCTTTAGAATTACATGATTTTTACATTATTCACATTTGAACCTCACACAGCTTCATATTAGTTTACTCTTCTTCATTTCTTTATGTCCTCTACCTCCATAAAGATCCCTTTTCACGTGCTTTGAAATCTACTGTCACTCCCTCCTCCTTGGCTTATTCTAACAGCAGCCAGGGTTAGTTACATCCCTGTGCATACCAGCGCTAGTGCTTCAGATTGCTTTTAAATGTTTAAGAACAGCCAGCCCATCAGTACTTGATGTGATCCTTTCCAATAAAGGCTATGCACATTGATCAGACATAGGTCACAATCAGATAATAGATGGTAGTATCTAATGCCTACTAAAGGGTAAATGTATAAAACCACAGATCATCAAATACATATCAATCTTTATTTTATTGAATATTTTTATCAATATAGGCCTAATGGAAAAGTGATGTGAAATAATAGCGAAAACCATAGTCAAAATATTAGCTATGCTGTGGTATAACCCTTCTGTACATTGTGAATATATATTCCTCTCATTGGTTAATAAAGAGGCTGCTTTGCCCTATAGTGAGGCAGAATAAGGTCGGGTGGGAAAGCCAAATTGAAAATACAGAGAGGAGGAAGGCAGTTGCAGGGAGACCCTAGCCAGCTGCCCAAGAAGCATGATGCTAGCATACATGCGTAACACCACATCAACTTGGCAATACACAGAATGGGTAAATTTAAATGTAAGAGCTAGTTAGCCTAAACTGTATGCCAAACAGTTTTTAATTAGTATTAAGCCTTTAAGTGATTATTTAAAAGAGACTGTGAGACAGGAAAGACAGAAAAACCTCCGTTTACAAGCTACATTATTCTATAGAGAAACATTCTATAGCACTCAAGGAAAGAAATGTGACATATTGTAAATAAGGGAAAGATTGATTACTGATTACTTGGACAACTTGCCATTTTTTTCAAACGTTGAGGTAAGAATTGACTTTGAGTGATGGTGAGAGTAGGTATGGGGAAGAATTTCTAGGACAAAGGGGAGAAAAATTAATGGAGCTGCACCATGGGTAATGAACTGGTGAGGATACAGTAAGGTGGGAACTCAAGAGGACAGGAGAAAGAGTAAGTTGTGGGGGAACTCACAGGTTAAACAGTAATATTTATGAGGAATCTGGTCCTTACTAAGAGAAAATTCTATTCTATGTTCTTTGCTCCTCCATGCTTCTGTTTCTAATGACACCTCACAGACAGAAGCATTCTCTGTGTGGGAAATGTCTGATGTATAAACTGCATTTCATAGAACTTATCCCATGGAATGGGTTCTCAGTTATACAGTCATTATGATCCACTTTCTTCAGTGGGAGTCTGCCATAGGCATCTCGTCATGACTCGGGATCATGTATATGAAGCTGCTCTGTTTTTTTATTTTCTTTTGAATTGTTTTATAATTCCTTCTGTTGTCTATACATAGATTTTCTTTTTTATCATGACTATTTACAGACAGAAGCACAGCAAATATCTGTCACACTGATAGACTCTGTGTATCATAATCCAACACTATTTGGAGTTATTGCTGGTACTATGTTTCCTGTAATTCTTCATGAGACTAGCTTGGATTACAAATCTTCAAAATTTATAATAATGGATTACAAATCTTCAAAATTTAAAAATGATATTTCATAGGGTGGTTGTGGAGCACGCTTTTAATCCCAGCCCTGGGGAGGCAAAGGTAGTCAGATCACTGTGAGTTTGAGGCCAGCCTGGTCTACAAGAGTTAGTTCCAGGTTTCAGGGCAGCCAGGGCTACACTGATGAACCCTGTTTCAATAAGCATTCCATTAGTATATATGTGAGTATATATGTATATATGTAATTATGTGTGTCCCATATGTGCATTTATGTGCTTCAAAATGTATGTGCACATGTGTATATGTGTGACTAGAACATTTACCCTTATGGTTATCACTTTCATTGCTGCTGTAATGCTGGAAGTTCCTTGGGTAAAGGCTTTAATTAACTGCCTTGTATAATTCTTACAAATACTTGTAGTGAAAGGGCCTGCTTTTTGTCCCACCCGGCTCCCGCATGGTTAATCCCGAAATAACAACACACAAATTGTATTCATTTAAGCACTGCCTGGCCCATT
>LOJH01050213.1:0-12888 GCA_001685095.1 Ellobius talpinus
CTCGGGGGCGGGGCGCCGCCCGGGGGACGGAGATGGGTCGGGGAGGCGACGTGGCCCCTTTGGCGCAGACGCCTTGCTACTGAGGACTCCTGGCCTGGCTGTTAGGAGACGGAGAAAAGTTGCCGGTCGCTCTCTGCTGACCGGAACTCAGTTACTCTGCAGCGGCCAGTGACCTAATATCAAAGTCTACGGTCTCAAACTGACAGCGTCTTTAGACGCTTTGCTGGAAGAAAAAAAATCTAATTAGTTTGATTTGATTTAAAAGACAAAGGGACTGCTTAGGAGAATAGTCTGCTTTTCTGTGGCAGACTCTTTCCTTTTGAAGTTGCATTTCAGGGCAAAAAAAAAATTCCGCAGGCACTACACCACAACATGCTATTCAGTAAGCAAAGTACGTTTATCAGCTGAAAATCGCTTTCAGGAGCCAACTTTCGGATTTTACCATAGGGGCTGGATAGGATTTAGGTGGGAGAATTTTTTATTTATTTTTATTTTATTAGTGCTTTGCCTGTATGTGTGTCTGTGTGAGGGTGTTGGATCCTGGAGTTAATGGTTGTTAGCCACCATGTGGGTGCTGGGAATTGAACCTGGGTTCCCTAGAAGAGCAGTTAACGCTCTTAACCACTGAACCATCTCTCCAGTCCTGTAGCTAGGGGAATTAGTAAAGGTTTACTAATTTTCTTTTCTTCCTCTTGATCTTTAAGATCCAAGAGGACATAGAGATAGAGATAGATCTGGGGGAGGGGGGGCAGGGAGAGAAAGTGAAGGAGACTCGTTGCTTTTGCTGTTGCTTTGTCTACTATCTACTATTATACCAGTTTATCCTTTTGTGTTATTATTACAATTTGAGGCTGCTAGGGATGCAGTTGTGAACATTCTTATATAGGTTATTTTCTTTCTTTTAGTTTTCCCACCATTCACAAGCTTATGTTTTGCTTGTTTTACTTAATTTTTTTATAATTTATTTTTTATTTTATTCACATTGCATATGTCTGTGTGAAGGTGTCAGATCATCAAAACTGGAGTTACAGACAGTTGTTAGCTGCCATGTGGGTGCCGGGAATTGAACCTGGGTCCTCTGGAAGAGCAGCCAGTGCTCTCTTAACTGCTGAGCCCTCTCTCCAGTTCTCCAGCCCCTCTGGCCGTGCACTATGTGGGAGCCTGGTGCCCTCATAGATCAGAAGAGGGCATCAGATCCCCTGGGCCTGCAGTTACCAACAATTGTGAGCTGCCATGTGGGTTATGGGAATCCCTGTCCCTTGCAATAACAGAAAGTGCTCTTAACTGCTGAACCATCTCCCTAGTCCCTCATAAGTAATTTTGTAAAGGAAACAAAACGTTTTATTTTTTTTCAAGATACATAGAAAGGTTTTATTTGCAGGGGAGCAGAGATTTAATCAAACAAGCCAAATCCTATGTCATCATCCTTTTCCTCTGCGGGAGGAGGGCGTGGGAGGGGGGCAGAACCATCTGCAGGAGCTGCAGAGCCAGGGGCAGCAGAAACAGCCACAGCCCCACCAGCAGGCACACTGGCAAGTTTCCCAACACCCTGGGCGATGACATCCTCAATGTTTTTTCCATTCAGCTCACTGATGACCTTGTTGAGCCGGTCATCGTCCGCCTTGATGCTCACGCTGTCTAGTATCTTCTTAATGTCTTTGGTGCTAGGAGAGGAGTTGCCCCCAAAGGCAGCAAGCAAATAAGAGGCGACTTAATGCCTGTCGGCTGCTGCGGACCGCCTCCAGCATGTGACCTCGGTGGCGTCAGGCAGCGAAAGGCCAGAACGTTTTATTGTAAGGTATAAGTACAAACTGTCTTAATTAAGGTTTCTATTGCTGCTATGAAATACC
This sequence comes from Ellobius talpinus, assembly GCA_001685095.1. Classification (NCBI taxonomy): domain Eukaryota; kingdom Metazoa; phylum Chordata; class Mammalia; order Rodentia; family Cricetidae; genus Ellobius; species Ellobius talpinus. The sequence goes on from LOJH01050213.1 coordinate 1,851, forward strand.
ATGAGCAAAAGGCAAGTTGGGGAAGAAAGGGTTTATTTGACTTATACTTCCTTATCATCAAAGAAGTCAGGACAGGAGCTCAAACAGGGCAGGAACCTGGAGGGAGGAGCTGATACAGAGGCCATGGAGGATGCTGCTTACTGACTTGCTCCTCATGGTTAGCTCAACTTGCTTTCTCATAGAGCCCAAGGGTGGCACCACTCACACTGGGCTGGGCTCTTCCCCATCAGTCGCTAACTGAGAAAATGCTTTAAAGGTATGCCAACAATCAGATCTTATGCAGGCATTTTCTTAATTGAGATTCCCTCCTTTCAGATGACTTTAACTTCTGTCAGTTTGACATAAAATTGTCCAGCAAATTAACCCCTTGTCAGGTTGACACACAAATACATCGTTGCTAAACCACAACCTTTCCTTTCTCATTCATCCCCCAAATCTCACATTAAAAATATAACTTTAAAAATCCTACAGTCCTTACAAATTCAAATGCATTTAAAGGTCAGTCTTTTTAAAATATCCAAGCTCTTAAAATCCAAAGTCTTTTAAAATTCTAAGCCTCTCAACTGTGGGCTCCTAATAATAATAATAATAATAATAATAATAATAGCTTTCTCACATCAAGAGGAAGAACCAGGGAAGAGTGACAATCAGATCAAAGCAAAACCATACTCCCCAACTGTAAATAACTCAGCATCTAATGTCCGGGATGCACTGGCATTTTTCTGTGCTCCTCTAGGGAGCTTGGGTCACTTCTCTGACTCTGACCTCTTCATCACACACACCTTGTCTTCTAGCTCCACTCGACGGGGCTGCAGTTCTTTTTGCTCATCTCTTGGCACTGGCATCTCTAAAATGCTGGGGTCTTTTGTGCAAATGGGCTGTACTTTCACCACTGGTCTCTCATAGGCTCTCTTCAAGGTGCCAAGCCTCAGCTTCTCTGCATGACCCCTTCAGTCCTGGGTCTTCAACTGCCACTGAGGCTGCACCTTCTACAATGGCCTCTCCTGGTCTTTCACGGTGCCAAGCCTCAGCTGCTCTCCATGATCCCTTCATGCTTTCAAAACTAGCACCACCTGGGTGACTCTTACACTACCAGGTTCAGCTGCCAGCACAAGGTAAAACCTTGACCACTTCTGGAACACAGCTTGTATGTGCTGACCCTGAGCAAACATTTCCCAGAAGATTTCACCTCAACAATGCTGGTCTCTTCTTAGTCATCACTAATCTTTCAGCTCCAGCCAACCAGCATTGAATGTCCCAGCAAAGCAAAGGTTTCATTAATAATTCTGGTCTCTTGTTATTCACAGCTGATTCTTTTCAGTCCCAGATAACAAGAACCAAAGAATCTTAATTCAGAATAATAAATGGTCCTGAGAGTATTTAAACTTCTCTCTGAAACTTCACAAGCCAGGCCTCCGTGGTCTGTCTTGCCCTCAACATTCTTATCTTCCAAACGCCTACAGAACAGCTCATGAAGTGCTAACAGTTCAATGGCTTTTCTTGCACAAAGCTCCAAAGTCCTTCCACAGTCAGGTTTGTCACAGCAACACCCCAATCCTTGTCTTACGAAGAATTTCTGTTGCTGCAATGAAACACCATGACCAAAAGGTTGGGGAGAAAAGGGTTTATTTGGCTTACACTTCCTTATCACTGTTCATTATCAAAGGATCAGGATAGGAAGGAACTCAAACAGGGTAGGATCCTGGAGGCAGGAGCTGGTGTGAAGGCTATAGAGTAGTGCAGTTTACTGGATTGCTCAGCTTGCTTTTTTTTTTTTACCCCCCTTCGGCTTTTCGAGACAGGGATTCTCTGTAGCTCTGAAGTCTGTCCTGGAACTCGCTCTATAGACAATGCTGGCTTCACAGAGATCCGCCTGTATCTGCCTACCGGGTGCTGGGATTAAAGGCGTGTGTACCACCACTGCAACCACCTGGCTTCATCCTGTTTTCTTACAGAACCTAGGGCCACCAGCCCAGGGATGGCACCACCCACACAATGGGATGGGTCCTCCCCCATCAATCACTAATTAAGAAAATGCCCTACAGAACTGCTTACAGCTCAATCTTTGGGAAACATTTTCTCAGTTGTGGTTCCCTCCTCTCCGATGTCTCTAAACTTGTGTCAAGCTGACATAAAACTAGCCAGCATACAGACTAAAGAGGGAGTGGGAGCTACTCAGCAGAAGGTGACAGAAAAATAGCCATTTTAAAGAGCAGACTCTAATGCATGAGGGCTAGTCATGACTTGGGGAAAGAAAGGTGTGGAATTTCATGAAAAAAATGGTATTTTCCTCTTCTCTGTCTTGCTGGTTTGGGAAGGGAGAGGGTGTTTTGAAACAGGGTTTTACTATGTAGCCCTGGCTGGCCTTGAACTCACAACATAGCTCAGGCTAGCAGCAGACTTAGTACAATCCTCTTATCTTGACCTCTTTGGTTGCTGGAATTATAGGCAGGAACCATAATGCCAGACTTCTTTTCTGCCCGCCTATGGGTTTTCAGGTGTGGCACAGTGTCAGATAGCATTTTGAAGGGCAGGTGGTGCAGTCCTGAAATCCCAGTATTTGAAAAGTGAAGGCTAGAGAATCACTGAGACACCTAGGGTAATCTGACAGGAAGTGAGGTCCCTTTCCAAACCTTTTGGAACCTGTCCTGGTACTAGCTCTTGTAGACAGTAAAAGCTGGGAGTGGTGTCACGTGCCTGTGTCACCAGCACTCAGGAGGTAAACGTTGGAGAATCAGAAGTTCAAGGTTATTTTTGGGTACTCAGAGAATTAGGGGCAAGCTCCAGGTCTCATGACACCTTGATTAAAAAAAAAAAGCCAAAGTAAAGTAAAACATCAGTCTACATGTTTAACTTACAAAGTACATTTGATTTTAACACATTGTAGTTTTGATTTTTTTTTTAAAGCCTACAGCACCCGGTATTCCCAGGCGGTCTCCCATCCAAGTATTAACCAGACCTGACCCTGCTTAGCTTCTGAGATCAGAAGAGATCTGGCACGTTCAGGGTGGTATGGCCATAGACTTTTTTTTCTCTTTCTTTTTTTGTTTTTTCGAGACAGGGTTTCTCTGTAGCTTTGGAACCTGTCCTGGTACTAGCTCTTGTAGACCAGGCTAGTCTTGAACTCACAGAGATCCGCCTTGCGTCTGCCTCCCAAGTGCTGGGATTAAAGGCGTGCGTTTCTACCGCCCAGCAAAATTTTTTTTTGAGACTCACTATATTGCTTTGGCTAGCCTGAAGCTTGCTGTGTAGATCAGGCTGGCCTCAAACTCACAGAGATCTGCTTTACCTCTGCCTTTACCACTGTCATGCCCTGCTAAATTGTATATTTTTATAGCTAAAAATAAAAAATCTTCATCATAGTGCTTGTGTGTGCCACAGCCTGCATATGGAGGTCAGAGGACAGCTCTGGGGAGTCACTTCTCTCCTTCCACCTTTACATGTTGTGTCCAGACTTGTTCAGGCCTTTACCCTCTGAGCCATCTCCTGGCCCAGACTGCTAAAGTTTTCATATTAACTCTGTAGGCAATGCATTACGTATAAATTACTTGATAGGCCTCACAGTCAAATCAGTGATTTTAGGGGTTAGCCTCAAATCTGCCTGCCTCTCTACCTGACTGATGGAACCCTAAAGGTTTTAAGTTTGTTTCCTCTGAGAGCTGTTGTGTGCACAAGTGTGTGTGCATGCTCATGTGCATGCATGCGTGTGTGTGCGTATGTGCGTATGTGCGTGCGTGCGTGCGTTTGCGGGTGCTCTCTGACAGAGCTTGGTGTCCGCCAAGCACAGCTGAACACTGACATTCTTGTCCATCCAATTTTGTGTGGTGCGGCAGCGGCCTATTCGCGATGGAATGTGTCTTCAGGTACAGGCTGGGCTTAAACCTGATGCCTTTCAGCTTCTGGAAGACAGATTTCCTGGGAGGAGTTAGGGCCTCTGGAAGAGGTAAACAAGCAGGGACTGGAACCTGTCTCTTCTGTGGCAGGAATGCTGGCTGGGGTTTCCATTAGTTTTAAGTTCTGTAGGGCCATCAAGCAAAACTGCTCCTTCAACTTCTGGCAGGCTGGGTATAACAGCATATGGCGACCTTTGTTTGGTTCCCATAAAAATCAGATTTAATTGCAGAATCCCAACTTACAAAATGATATAAATTAAGGTACCCAGTTTCCTCCTCGTATAAATTTTCAGCACTTTGGAGGGGCTGGGCCAGGGGTCCGTGGCTAAGGCAGGGCAAGGGACTTGGCCTTGAGGCAGAAAGGGCTAATGACCCAAGTCAGGGGATCCAGTCTTTGGGGAGAATTAAGGCTTTAGTGGGAGAGAGCGACCTTTTTTATGCATTTTATTTATTTTAAGAGGGAGGGGAGAAGGAAGGGAGAGCTATCGAGCCGGCACATGAGGGAGACTCAGAGGACAACTTTAGGGAATCGGTTCTCTCCTTTCACCGTGTAGGCATCGGCTCAGCAGCAAGTGCCTTTGCCTGCAGAGCTATCTGTCTTGCCAGCCCAGGTGACCTCCTTTTCTCCTCGGAGGCAGGGTCTCTTGACTCCCAGGCTAGCCTCGGATTCAGTTGGAGAGCTAAGGATGTCTGAGTTTCTGATCCTCCATCTGCACCCTGAGTCTCGAGGTTATAGGAACAAGCCTGCTTGCTATGGTCCTAGAGATGGATCTCTTGTACGTGCCAGGTAAGCTGCCCACTAAGTAGTAAGTATCCCATCCCTAGGCCATAATTTACTTAGACTTCCTTTTGAGACAGGGTGTCATGTCTCTCAGGTTGGTCTTTAACTCACAGTCATTCAGCTGATGTTCCTGCTCTTAAGTGTTGGGGTTACAGATGTGGATCAGTGTGCCCACCGAGGTGACTCCCTTGACTGTTATGCTCCTCATTGCGGATAAACCTATAAATCTGTAGGTAACCCAGGAACTCTTCGGTAGTGTCCAGAGGAGAGGACATCAGCTAGCTTTGTCATGCTCTCAATATACTCAAAGATCAGTCCCTTGCTCAGCCATCACCAGGAAGTATTTTTCTTCAGCAGATGGAACAAATACAGAGACCCACAGCCAGACGTCATGCATAGGGAGAGACTTTGGAACACTCAGCCCTAAATGGGATGTCTCTATCAAATCCCTCCCCTCGGGGCTCAGGGAACCCTGCAGAAGGGGAGGTGGAAAGAATGTAAGAGCCGGAAGGGATGGAGGCCCTGTAAACCAACGGGAGAGATACATTGGGGCAGCATGCACAGGGCATGTGCTGGGCATGCGCCGGTCTGCACCAGGTGGGGTCCTAGAGCTGAAAGGAGAAGTGGACACGCACCCACATCCCTAACCCAGAAGCTATCTCCAATCGATAACCACATGCAAATAAAAATTTAGTTTCCTCCAAGGGAGCCTTACTGGAGAAAGGAGCTCCTCTAAGGGAAGACATAGACTGCCGCTGAAAAGTGAACTCACTGGCATCTTTGGCGGTTCCTTGTCTCATATGGGCCTGTCAGGGCTCTTCATTTTTTAAAATTAGAAAAAATTAAATTATACATATATGATAAATTTTTAAAGATTAAAACATTTATATTAAGAATATATTTATAAATTTATTTATAAATTTAAAAATTTTAAATATATCTTCTTTTTCCCTATAGGTCCTTTGCATATATATTATGGCTTTCAGTTTAGTGTTTTTATGGAATTCCTGAGTGTACAAACAAGTGGGTCTCTGTTTCTGTGCCTACTCTTGGGTCTTTTCCTTCCGTTTGTTTGTTTTATCCAATTCCAATGTATGAGTTTTTGTTTTATCTTATTATATTACATTAGGTTATTATCCGATAGACATCTGTTTGTTTTCTACTGAGAGACAGAAAGGGGGTGGATCTGATTGGGACAGGAAGTGCAGAGGAGCTAGGAGGGGGGGAAATCATAATCAGAATATGTTATGTGAAGAAAAAAATCTATTTTCAATAAGAGGAATAAAAAGAAAAAGAAAAAACTGCCTCAGCCAACTGATAGAGAGCAGGGTGATTTGGGCTCAGGAGTTTGTTGGTTGGATTTCAGAGCCAGGCACACGGCTTTGAACTGCTGCTGAGGCCTGTGGTGGGCAAGCTATTTACCACATCCTCCAGGAAGCGAAAATCAGGGGACCCAGATTCCTCACCCTACCTGAGGGCAAGCCTCCCAGGGCCTATGTACTTTCTATTGAGCCCTGCTTTCCAAAGGTTCTCAGCTACCCAACAGTGCCAACTCTGGGGACTGGGAGCCTTTAAACACGTAGAGGACAGTCATCAAAGCCAGATCAGTACCCAGTAGCTGGTTTATGAAGTCTGCCTTAGTGGGGCTTTTGTTGTTGTTTGTTTCTTTGATAAGGTCTCAGGTAGCCCAGACTGGCCTTGAATTCGTTGTCTAACTAAGGACGACCTTACATTCCCGATTCTCCTGCCTCCCTCTCCTGAGTGCTGGGATCACAAAGTCACACTGCCAAGCCTGTGTGTGCTGTGCTGGTTAGACTAGCCTTCCACCAACTAAGCTATAGCCCCAGCCCTGGACCACACTGTTGTGTGTTAAAGCTGAATTTGGTTAGAGCTCCGCCACACTAGCAGGGCCAAGGCTTCCTCACATCCCCTGCCATCTTTCCTCACCCTGTACCCCAGGTGTTGTTTTCTCATTTGGAACTCTGGCCACATTGCTAGTGCTCAGGTGGCGACTGCTCCCCAGGTCCTCTTGTATGTGATATTTATCTGGCTTCCCAGTCAGGGAGGTGCAGCTGCTTTCAGGCCACAGGTGTCTTTTCTATTTGTGTGCTGCCACGTCATGTCACTGTGGGGCAGGTTGGGAGAAGCCAAACAGACAAGTCCCTTTGCAGATCCTAGATAACAAATTCTTGAAATTTTTAAATAGTTCTATATATGTATTTCCAGAAAGGGAAGGGCCTTGCTGATGTGTTTGAGAGATTGTTATGCTTTGAAATCAAAAGCTCCTCCGAAATACAAATTTTTGTCAAACAAGCCCATGTAGTCCTAGAGATTGTCACATGTGCTTGCTCATCTTTTTGGCTATAGAGTCAATAGAATTTTCAGGTCTATGTGTTTCTTAGCCTGTAGCTCACTGTCATTGTTACTTTAAATCCTTGTCGTGGCAGAGGTGCTGAGGTGCACAAAGCTGCACTTGGAGTTTCATCACTTGTTCCCTGTCTGTCGCTTCCTCCCTGTCCCCTTTTGTTCACACAGATTTCTCAAGATTCTTGGGTGTATTCAGGCTCCTATGACCTAAATAAATCCACTGCCTCTTATTCAGTCAGCTAATTGAGATGGTGCGTTTTGAGGATTCATGAGTTGGTTGATACATGGAGAATACTTAGACCAGTCTCAGTGCACAGTAGGCACTGGGATGCTCACCATTACTGCTTATTGAGTGCATAAAGAAACCACATGTGCCGGACTGTGATTAGCGGCAGAGGGGTCTTCTAAAAGCTGAAAAGACAGAAAGGAGTTGGTATAAACATGATAATTTGGGGGTTTGGGTGTGGCTCACTGTTTGAGTACAGTATGTGTTTAGCAGATGTGAGACCCTGATTGATTTAAGTCCCCAGAACTTTCTCCTGCTCTCAAAACAAACAGCATCCCTAACCACCTGATCAACACACTGTTGTGTTTCTGTTTATTTGATGGTTTGGTTTTTGAGATAGGATCTTGCAAAGTAGCCCAGACTGGCTTTGAACTCATGGCAATTTCTCTGCCTCAGTATCCCGAGTGCTGGGATAATAGGAATGAACACCCAGCTGGCCTGAAACTATGCCAGGACGTTAGTACTCTGGCCTTTGCCTACCTCTTCACCCCTTCTAGACTCACACTGTTTCCCTTGTTCTCCAGCTCTGATAACACTGGCTCCTTTCATTTCCCTAACCAAACGCTCTGGGGCAGACAGTTTTCTTCTGTTTTGGCTCCCTGATGGAGCTGGAGCACTTCAGATGTCTGGCATGGAGGATGGGGTGACACATGGACTTGTGGCATGAATTCAGGATTAGCATTTGCTCTCCGACTCGCCACCACGTGCCCTGTTTCCACTGTGGTGACGATGTCTGTTTCTCCCTCTGGCCTGAGTATATCATTCTGTAGAGAACTGATCCCTGATACCCTCCTTTGAATGAACTGTCCCTCACATGCCCCTCTGCTACCAAGAACCAGTAAACTAGAACCTGGGGTTTCAAAAGCCCACGCCACTCCCAGTCTGCTCCCTTGTGTCTGTGGATCTGGATGTGAGCTCTCAGCTCCTGCTCCAGTGCTATGCCTGTGTGCTTGTTGTGGTGCTCCCCACCAAGATGGTTATGGACTCACCCTCTGAAACTGTGAGTCCCTCAAACTCTTCTTTTTTTGTAAGTGTCTTTTCACAGCAATAGATAAGTAACTAAGACACCATCCATAGGCTAATTTTTAAAATCTGGGACTTCTAACTTATCTACCAAGGCCTTCTTAATATGTGACATTGGTGTCTGGCCAGACTCACTTCCACATGGTCAACATCAGCCACCTCCCCTCCTGCTTCTCCACCATTTTCCCAGTTATCCATAGGCTTCACAGTTGGAGTCCAAAATATAGGAATTAGGGGAGCCTGGGCTGTGTAACAGGACCATGTCTCAAAACCAAACCAAAACACCCAAAAGCTAGCATAGTGATCACACTTATAACCTAGTACTCAGGAGACAAAGGCACGAGACTGTTGTGTATTCAGCCTGGCCTACAGGAGGAGACTGGCCTCAAATACAATAATAAAACAACAAAAACATGGGTGTGGTGTCCCAAACCTGCAATTATGGCATTTGGAAGGTAGAGGCAGGAGGATTACCACAAATTTAAGGCTAGCCTCATTTACATTTATAGGGAGTTCTAAGCCAACCAGAGCTACACACCAAGAAGCTGTCTCCGTATATGTGTGTACAGGGCTGGTGAGATGACTTAGCAGGTAAGGGCTCTGATTCTACGATAACTATACATGTGCCATGGTACAAGTGCCCATACATTTCCATACTCAGGCACACAAAACAAAAATGTAACCTAAAGAAATTCATAATATGTACATAAGAAATACATTAGATTCTTCTCTTTTCCTTGTACAGTTTCTATAAACTGTCCCTAGACTATTCCATGTCTGTTCCCTTCCCGTTTGGACAATGAGCTCCTAACTGAGCTCTCATTTTGCCTTTATTTCATGGCCATTGCTCAGCTCTGAGCGCTGCACATACCTGCTAAAAGATCTTGTCATTCTGTTTTAAAGTCTCCCACGGGATCACAGAAATAAGCTATCTGAAAAAGGACACATGGTCAGAAGAGATGGATCACCAAAGATGTAAAATGGTTGGGAAAGTCTCCCAATGGTCTCCGTCATCAGACCTTAAACCACAAAGCCACATGAGATCTTGTCGCTCCCTTGTTTTACGCTGTCCAGGGAGTATAGATCCTAGCGTCAAAAAGAAAGTCAAAAGGACTGACTTAGTGGTTTGAAAAGACACTCACCCCAGAGGATAAATGGACTGAAAACAACGTAAGAGAGAGCTGACACCTTTGGTCCTTAGGGACATGCCAATTAAAACAAAATTCTATCATTACTCTGCTCAGCCCCTGTCCAACCTTCCATCACTTCTCACTTGGACCTGTGTGTGTGTGTGTGTGTGTGTGTAGGTCAGAGGACAGCTGTGGGAATTGGTCTCAGCCTCTCGAGTGCTGGGATTTCTCTCCCATTTTGTTTTGATTATAATCAGTTCTTCTTACCACAGGTGCATGGCCTTGTTTGAAGGATCGTGTTGCACCTCTGGTGTCTCACTGGACCATGGACCATATAGTTAATGTAGGTGCTAGACAGTGGGAAAATGGAGAAAAGATTCCTTTTCAAACAAATGGAATGATTATATAAATAATATAAATAATACAATACAAATTTATATAATTTACATAGTTATTTATATGTATAAAAATAATAGACAATTTTGAATCATACTGTGTCATATACAAAACAAACTCAAAATGTACTAAACTTAGAAGCAAAATCTAAAATTGTGAAACTCCCGTGAAAAACAAATGGGAGAAAAATCTATTGAGTTAGCAAAAGTTTCTTAGGTGAGGCCCTGAACATGAACCATATAAAGAAGAAAGCTGCTCAAATGAACTCAATGAAAAGCTAACAGTGTTTCTTCAGAAGACACTGTCTAGTGACTTATACTGAGTGATCTTGGTTGGCAGTTTCCTTTCCAGCTGCTCCAAACTGGAAGCAGTATCAATGTGTGTGTTTGTGTGCACGTGGGCATGTGTGAGTGCTTGTGTGGAGGCCATAGGTTGCTCTTCCGTGTGTGTGTGTGTGTGTGTGTGTGTGTGTGTGTGTGTTGAAGCAGGGTCTCTCATCTGACCTAGGTGTCTAGGCATCCAGCTTGTTCTGGAGATCCCATTTCTGCCTTCTGTGCTTGGATTAGAGGTGGCATTTGTGTGAATCTGAACTCCAGTTCCATGCTTGCGCTGAAACTCTTTGCCCACTGAAACATGTCCTAAGTCCTCCCCCAGGGTCACTTTTGCCTAGGTTGGCTTCTGGTAAACCCGGTAAACCCATGACTTCCTGTCTCTGCCTTCCCAGTCCTGGGGTTACAGGCACAGACCACCATGTACAGTTTTCCATGTGGGTGCTGGGGATTTAAACTCAGCTTCTCTGCTTGTGAGGCCAACACCCTATGAACTGAGTGCTGTTCATAGGTGCTGGCTAGTTTTATGTCAACTTGACACAAACTAGACTCATCAGAGAGGAGGGAGCCTCAGTTGAGTAAAAGCCTCCATAAGATTAGTGATTCATGGGGGAGGGCCCAGTGGGTGGAGTCATCCTGGGCTAGTGGTCAGGCTGAGCAAGTGGTCAGGCTAGTGGTCAGGTGGGCAAGCCAGTGAGGAGCTCCCTCCATGACCTCTGCCTCCATTCCTGCTGTTAGGGATCAGATCCCCAGTTGCTGGGTTCCTCCAAATCAAGCCAAATTAATAAATCCAGATTTAATAAACAGAGCAATGCAGAGCAGAGCACTCCCCG
>LOJH01050215.1:0-12717 GCA_001685095.1 Ellobius talpinus
TTTTTTCTAGATCCATCCATTTGCCTGCAAATTTCAAGATGTCATTTTTTTTACCAATGTGTAATATTCATTGCATAAATGTACCACATTTTCCTTATCCATTCTTCAGTCAAGGGACATTTAAGTTATTTCCAGGTTCTAGCTATTATGAATAATGCTGCTATGAACATAGTTGAGCACATATCCTTGTGGTATGATTGAGTATCCTTTGGGTATATACCCCAAAATGGTATTGTTGGATCTTGAGGTAGATTGTTTCCTAATTTTCTGAGAAATGGCCATACTGGTTTCCAAAGTGGCTGTACAAGTCTGTACTCCCACCAGCAATGGAGGAGTGTTTCGCTTACCCCACATCCTCTCCAGCATAAGCTGTCATCAGTGGATATTCTTAAAGACTATATCCTTACCAAGTGCCAGAGGTTTCTAAGTTATTTACATGTTTTCTACCTCATTAAAATATCTCCCTAAGCCAAGTATATAATTGTTGCCATTTTACATATAAGAATCAGGTTATTTATCTTGTCCCTAATTGCATAGATTATAGACATTAGAATTGGAGCAGTTCGGACTGTGTATGGTGTTATGTGCCTGTAATCCCAGCCTTTAGAGGCTAAGGTAGGAGGATCTCAATTTCACAGCCAGCTTGGGCTACATATAGTGAGTTTTGGTCGATCTACAATTCACAGAGAGACTGTCTCATAAAACACACCAAAGAATCAAATCAGTCTGACTGTCATCCTTCTGTTATTAGCTCAGTGCCATCATACTTGTGTATCTAATTTAATTCCAGTTAACTGGGTTTTTATGAATTGACACATATTTATTGTACACATGATGCATTCCATAAAGACATCTTTATCTAAGTATATCATCAAAATGTGCTTTGACTCCATTCACCCCAACTTCCTCTTCCTCCAATTATTCCCCCACCTTTCTTTTTTCTTTTTCTTTCTTTTTTTCTTTTGGTATTGGTTTTTCGAGGCAGGGTTTCTCTGTAGCTTTGGAGCCTGTCCTGGAACTCACTCTATAGCTCAGGTTGGCCTTGAACTCACAGAGATCCACCTGCCTCTGCCTATGTATGTATGCAATGTTATGTGTCTATAAAATCTAGAAATCACAAATGAGAGAAATCGTGGGAGTTGCCTTCTTGAGCCTGAATTATTTTGTTTAATGCAGTGATCTCCAGGTGCACCATTTCCTTTTGAACAACATAGTGGTGCTCTTTGCTCTGAATACAACCCTGGCATACATGTGCCACATTGTCCTTTTCCATCATTACTGACAGGCACCTCGGTTGAGTCCTTAGCTTGGCTTTGTGGACAGTGCAATAACAAACATAAATGTGTTGTGGTGATTTAGATGCTCTCAAGAGTGGTGTGGCTGGATCACATGGTAGCTCTATGTTTAGTTTTTGAGAAATCTCCTTATTAATTTTCACAGTGACTGAGACATTTTATATCCCCATCAGCACCACGTAAAGGTTTATTTACCCTGTATCTTGGCCAGCATTTGTTATTTGTTTCTTTATAGTTAGCCCTTCTGAGGTATCCAGTTAACTATTTAAAAGTAAGAATAAAGGATGCAGACTGAGAGGGTTTATCTCATTTCAGCAACAAAATAAAATAGATGCAAGCAGAGTCCATGGTTCATTGTAATTAACTTTTTTAAGCACACTGCAAGGCTTCTAAATAGCCTGGAATTTAATGTCCTGAAAGGAACTAAAGTCAAGCTAGTGTCCAGTTTGTGTTATGGTCAGTGGCACAGGTTACCTGAACAGCATTCACAGAGCCTCTGCAGGCAGGAAGGCTCTATGAATATACGCCAGCCATCTTAGTTCTGGTTATATTGCTGTGCCACTGATTATCCATCCATTCATTCTTTCAATTAATTAGTCAATCACAAAATCTTCCTGGATACCTATTATGTTAAAAAGCACACACAGAACTAGCTAAGAGAAATAAACTTAGATACTTTCTGACTGCCTTGAACCACATTCCAATTCCGTGCCTCTTGACTATCGTAGAATGCCATAGGCATTCCTTGTTTCTCTGAGTGCCAGTGGATTTAGTGGATTGAGTATTAGAACACTGTACTGCATTAAATGGGTGAGCTGTGTAAGCTTTGGAGGCTGGAGTTCTGTGGCACAGAGCAGAAAGCCTGGTTTCAGGTGGAACTGAGTTCAAGTCACAGGACTACTGCTTAGACGCGTCCTTGGGTGAGAGGGTTGTGTATCTGAAGCTTGATTTTTCTCACGATTACCTCATAGAGTTGCTGTGAAGGTTAAGCAGGATAGTAAATGTAAACTCTTGGTCACGATACCTGTCATAGGATAGATGCCTATGTAAGTTCCTAGGGGTCATGAAGATGGCACAGTCCTATACAATGAGAAGTCAGGGTTTTAAATCCAGTTAATTCCACCTTTCAGTGACTGGAAGGCCTGGTGAATATACATAAATAGAATCGGAATTCTGAATCTGTTTTCTTGTTCTTGTAGGTATTTCCCCCAAATCATCATTTTATTTCCCCTGATGTTCAAATGGGTGAGAGCGATCTAGGAAAGGAAGTGATTATCTCCAGTGAAGGTACAAGCAGGCAGCGGCGAATGAGATCAAACTCACAGTCCACACAGACCATGATTATTCAAGAGAATGGCTTGGGAGCCAGGGGACTATGCCTTAGCAGGGTGTACAATCCAGTGCTGGGGAGTCTGGAAGAGAAAGAAGCCTGAAGATGATGGAGAAGATGCAGTGTGGTTAGGTATTATGCTGGTCGGCTTCCATCACTGTTGCAAAATACTAGAGGAAATCAATTTATAGCAGCGGAAGGATTGGTTTGGCTCTATTTTCAGACATTTCAATTATTCAGCCCTGTTTCTGTGGGGCCTGGGGGTTAGTCAGAACACCGTGGCAAGAATGTGTGGTAGAGTAAGCTATTCACCTCATAATATTCAGGGAGGAGGGGAAGGAAGGGATGAAGATCGGTGTCCTACAGTCCCCATTAAGGGCACAACCCTCACAATCCAGGATGTCCCACAAAGTTCCATGTCTTAAACATCTCTGTGACCTCACAATGCCTGTCCAAGGACCTAGGCATATCAGGGGACAGGACCAAGTTCATGGTCATATGGGGGTCAGGACCAAGTACATGGACATATGGGGTCAGGACTGAGTACACAGGCATATGGGGTCAGGACCAAGTACACGGGCATATCAGGGGAGGTATTCAGCAAAAACATTCTTTCCAAATTGAAATTAATTGACCAGAAAGAACTGAGCATCAGCTAAATACCTGTTTCTCAAGGAATTCTGATGTGGAAAGGGCCAAGGGATCACAGCTCCTAAAAGTTCAGAGTCCTGAACCAATGCTCTGTATTCAAACACCATTCTTTCCCTTCATAGCCCTGTTCTTCAAGACCTTTAGCCTTTGTGAGCCTCCATTAGCTACTTGTAGGAAGGGAATAATAACAATACCTAGTCCAGGAGCTGCTGTGAACCTTTTGTGAGGCGATATCCATTAAAATTGCCTGGGGCTAGAGATAAAAACACCGTCAAGCCCGACTACCTGAGTTTGAACCCCGAGACACACCTAGTGGAAGGAGAGAACCAGCTCTAGCATGAAGCATGTTCACATACACACACACACACACACACATACACACACACACAGTGGGGCTGATAAGTATAATTTAAATTTTTCAAAAACCTGTGTGGTGTAGATTAATAAAATAATATGTTGACAAATTATAATATCAGTCTGACTTCAAGGAGGTCATGATGGTATATTTGATCAACGACCTAAGCAGTGAGAACATGGCACACACAGAACACACAGAGATTCTTGGATTCAATCATGAAAGAAAGGAACTGCCGTTTTGTTGATCTTCCAGCCCTGGGACTTGAACTTAGGGCTTTGTATACACTGGGCATATACTCTCCCACACAGCTATGTTCTTAGCCCCTTTTATATTCTGCATGTTTCTCCTATAGAGTCTTATTTAATGTTGCCCATGCTAGCCTTGGACTTGTTCTGTAATCCCAAAGCTCTATTCAAGTGACATTCCCTGGTACATTTGAGGCCCTGTGGTTAGAAGTGGGAACATTGCTATTTTAGAAGCTTCATGGAAAAGTGTCCTTGGTTTCTTCCAACGATGCAAACCTGGAGCAACCAACAGTGACTCATCTTTAACCCGGGGTTAGAGGGCAAAGGCTGCATGCAGTATGCCACCTCCACCCCACAATAGCTTTGTTTTTATTAGTGTGTCTTACTAGCCTTCTAGCACTTCTGGAATGGAGTCTTGTTCTTCCCGCTTTACACATGAGGAAACTGAGGTTCAGGGGGATCAAACACTGGAACTAATGCTGAGTTCTAAACCACAGGGGAGACTGCAGAACAGCAAGGGTGGAAAAACACCCCTGTTCACCATGGGCATAGCTTCGGCTTTTAAATGTGTATCTAAAATCTGCCGAATTTATTAATAAATGCGCATGCATTTGGGGTAAACACTCCTTTTCTGCACGCACCATATCACTCTGCCCTGTGTTTGAGCAGTGTGTCCTGTGGTGTGTAAATAAGAGATGATGACTCCTCGAATGTGCGCGGGGTGGAATGGAGTTGATGAAACAGAAGCATGCATAATTCAAATAACGAGCCCTGTCCCACTCCATTTTTTGCATAAATAATTTGCAGACTCTCTGGGTCTCTGCCAGCAGCGTACCGAATGCTCCCACCACTCCCTTCCAGAAATCTCTCAGAATCATGTCAGGCATAGTGTATTCCTCGGAAGGTGCACAAGATAAAATTATTGTTTTCATTTAGCACTTTAAAAAGTCATTTATGAAGACTATGTTTGTGTTGCTCTTACTTTTGCCTGAAGGCAAGTGTAGACCCAGAGATTTAAAGGTGGTCCAAGGTGCTGTTGTGGATTGGCGGTGGCAATGAAGTTGGGCCCCAGCCATACCTGGGTGACAATCAACCTCTGACTTGGTGCATTCTTCAAACATGTTTCATTTCCTCCTCGGATCAATGTTATTCTTGCCTCTGATTCTTCCCATTATGTGACCTTTTGTAAATGGGTGTCTGTTAAGGATCAGTGTTTCTTTTCAAATGCATATAAGTGGTTTAAATGTTTTGGTAACAGCCTATCTGTCAAAAGTGGGACCTGGCTTTTCTACAGAGGACCATAACTTGCTTCCAAGCCATATTTGTAGTCAGTGGTTGGTGATAGAGACCCTAATTTGTCATCTCTGGTTTGCTACAGCCTCATCGAGATTTGCACACTTATCCTGATACAAGTGGTCAGTTGAGCATTTCAAGGCAGTCTGTTTAAACTGCTGTCGCCTTACCTTTGTAATCCTCTCCCTTCAAAAATTCCCTCCTTTCCCTCTCCTCTTTCCAATATGGTGTATAACCACATAACATTGGGAAGCATCCATATTGGTAAGCCCACCAGATCCCTGTTGGTCACCTCTGAGTGGATGTCTGTGTCCAGTATTATGTTCCTTTGTATATGAAACCCCAATTAGAAGTGGAGTGCTAAGATCTGCTAATGTCTGTGGTCCCTGTCTTGTGCCCTTTGTTCCAAGTAGAGGTTTCTGTTCCTTAGTTGGCATGTTAGAAACCTCTGACAGTTGGTCATTAACTGAGGTTGCTTCCTTACGCCTTTTGAAGATGCCCCGCACCTATGAAAGCTCTCAAGTAGCAGGTGAATTGGCCCATCTTTCTGTTCTATAAAAGTCAGGAGTAAGCCCATTGAGGGTTTCTCCCATCTCTTCCAAAAGAAGGAGCTTGGAGTCTGGGCTCAGTTTATGTCCACACCATATTCTGCATTCTTCCCCTGCTGCAGGCTTCAATAACCAAGGCAAGTTTTCAATTGCTTCCAATATGACTGAGAGCCGCCTTCAGCTTCTTGCTATGACAGTGCCTCCTTAGCTGGGTGCTGCCCCAGCAGGCTGTCTGCCGACTGTGCCTCCTTCTGCTTGGGGCAGTGAACATGAAGGAAGCTCTGGGTGCTGCACCTCTTTGTCTGACAGCAATGGGTGATTTCTCTGCTTGCTTCCTGGTGTGATTTCTCCCTGCTTTAACTATCTGGATCCACGTCTAAATGCCACATATTTTTTTCATATTTAGGAATTTGCTCCGTGCAGTGAAAGGAGAAGGAAACAATCCTCTCCTCACAGGAAGCTGATTTCCTGTGTGTTTCTCCCCATGGAGAGGTCGAGGGCGAAACAGAACCTGGCACAGAACATGTCACTCTCGTTTGTCTTCAGTAGTTCTGTGATTTTCCTTTAAGCATTGAGCTCTGGGATGCAGTTGTTTCAGGTACAAAAATGGGCATGATTTCTCCTCCTCAGGAAGGGGTGCTAGGCTAGAGAAGAACTGTCATAAGGAGAAATGTGTGGGTGCAGTTAGGATCAACATAGTAGGGAGACATAAAGGTTAACAGAAACAACTCTACTCTTGGAGGAGGTTCCCCAAAGGGGTAACATAGCAGGCAGCCCCATGGCCAGATGCACAGTCTAAGTCATGGCCATGCTGAGCTGTGTCAAATGTCTAGGTGTGCCTTTTGTTCAAAGCAGTTCAAAGTTTGTTTTCTACTGAGTTTATATTAAGAAGAAGCCATAATTTCTGTTCTAGAAGCCCAGTAAGCAACTGTGGTGATATAAAAAGCTAGCAAGTAAATACCTCAAGAGACTTCCATAATGGAGGCCAGTGACTGGAGGGAATATCTGAAGGTGTTCAGGAGCCCTGCCATCTGAAGTCAGCAATGGCAGCATCAACACAAATGTTTGTCTTGCTGCTTTGACAGTCCCGATTAGGAATCCAGAGTTTGCCAGGTTGATACACCCCACACTCTGCTAAGTAGAAATTTAAATCAAACTGTCGAATTCAAATCCTGTTGATAAATATTTTGGCTGGCTGTTTCCTACTTGAGGCCGGCATTTAGCCAACATATTTGTTAACTGAGCTGCAACTTGTTCTTTTGGGTTCCAATTCACCCATTCCCTGTTACCCTTTCACTGCTGACAGGGCTCAGCACAGAGCAAAGGGGAATCCAAAACTAATAAAGATCCAAATGACTAATGGGGTAACATGGGAAGCCAACTGAGAAAATTATAGAGGAGACAAACTAGGAGTGGGAGAGAAGAGGCTGGTGGCACGAACTCTTTCATGAAAACGCTGCCGTTAATGTCCTAGATACAGTCTCCCTTTGTAGGCCAGATCTTCATGGCACCCCCCCAATTCTTCCATTGCTGAGGGAATCTATGATACACATGATTTCTTCCCGACTAAAGTGAAGGGCCCTTCGGTTAGTCTGGGTCAATCTCCTGACGATTCATTGAACAGAGCCTCACACATGCTAGGTGTCTGCACTGTGCAATCAGAGACAGAAAGGAACCGTGAAGAAAGCATGACCGCAGCTTCCATCCACTGGTAGCCAAGTAGAGGTCTTGCAGCGGAGGTAACACAGGCACCTCAGGCCACATCTCCATGCTCTAAGCAAGTCTTTTGTTGATTATATTGTCATCGTAATAAAACCATTCCCATCTGGGACAACAATATGCAGTAGAAAATCAGTTCAGGGCTAAGGAGAAGGCCCCCTGAGTGAGGCTGCCTGTTGCTCTGCTATAAGACCTGAGTCTAATCCCAGACCCGCATGATGGAAGTAAAGGACTAATTTCTACAGGTTAGGCTCTGACTTTCACTCATCTGCATGGCATGCCCCTCCCGCAAATAACTAACTAACTAAATACATAAATAAATAAATAAAAATAAACAAATGAATGTTTAAAAAATCACATAAACTATACCATATTTCTGTCAGCCAGAATAATCACTACCAATATTGTATTAAATGTGCATATATAATATATATATGTGTGTGTATGGTAGGCACATAAAAATATATAATTCTATACATAAATATGAATATATACATTTGTTTTTAATTGAACATATATATCAAACAACAAAATTAAAGGAAATATGATTATACATAACACATATATATTATGCACTGGTTTTAAGAATTCATTTTGCATTGGATTATAAGCATCTCTTGTGTTATATTTTCGCTATCAATATGATCTTTAAAAATTAAAAAGTCAATCCCAGTTCCCTTTCCCTTGGTATGTAAAATAAGATTATTTTAAAATTAAAAAATTTAAAAGCCAACTGCCTAGGGCCAAGAGTATGGCATAGTTAACAGAGTACTTGCCTAGCACGCACAGAGTCCTGGGGTTCAACCCCAGCAGCACATAAACCATGCATGGCGGTACACGTCTGTGCTTACAACACTTAGGAGGTAGAGACAGGAAGATAATCCCAAGCATAAGGTTATCCCAATTGAATAGCAAGTTCAAGGCCAGCCTGGGCTACATGAAGCCCTTTCACACTCACACAAAAGCTCATTGCACTTCAAATTTGTTGGCTCATTTCTATAATGTGGATTTTGAAAGTATTTGAATACTTGCCATTATAATGTAATTTCTTCTCAATAACTTCAGAATGCACCCTTCAGAATGCACAGTGTGGAGGTCATGTTTTCATGTAAATGTCGCCTGTGCCTCATGCTTCTGCACAAGTGATTTCTGAATCTGAGCCATGATGTAACGCAAGGCTTTTCACACATATTAGATATTGCTTTCTGAAATTTTCTCCAAGGCATTCTCCCCACCCTCATCAGCTGGCATTTTAAAATAAGAAGTTATAGCCAAATGTTTTTATTTTAAAATACACTCATTCTTACTATAAAGAAAACTGAGAGTATTATTTGAATGAGTAAAATTTCAGATAGAATTATACTTTTAAGTTTTTGTTTCATCGATGTTGGCAGTTAGCCTGAGCCTCCAATGACTGAGGCACCTCTCTACCCCAGTGTTGCTTTCTTTTGTGTTTTCCTCTAAAGTCTTTAAGAAACAACTTAAGCCATTAATCAATATGGTTATTACTGAAAATTCAATCTGTCCATTTTAAATTACATTTATTTATGTGGTGCATTTGTATGTGTATAAGCATAGGCAGGGCAAAGTGTGCATGTGAAGGTCATAGGAAAATCTGTGGGAGCTGGTTCTCTCCTTTCACCATATGGGTCCCTAGGATTGAAATCAAGTCATCAAGTGTGGCCAGTGCCCTTACCTGCTGAGCCACTTCACCAGCCTTTAATTTGAATTTTGAATGTTATCTTAACTTGTCACTTACTTTTCAAAATTGGTAAAAATTATTTTTATTACATTTGTTATTATTACTATTTGGGAGGGGTAACTTGGCACAGGTAGCCTCAAAGGTTAACGGACCACTTATGAGCGGCATTTCCTCCTTCCATCATGTGTGTTCAAGAGATCAAATTCAGGTCCTCAGACTATGTGGGCTTTGTTGTACTGTCAAGAATTATTTTATTTCTTTTTTTAAAAAATCTTCTTAATTGAGAATTTCATGCAATGTGATCTGATCATATTTACACCAAACTCCTCCATATCCAGTTTTCACTCTTACTTTCCTATCCACCCAACTTTGAGTTTTCTTCTTCTCAGTCCCCCATGTTGATACCAGTTGATGTTACCCAATTGCTCTTGGGTATGGAGCCAATCATCAAGCAAAAATCATTTTTACAATGTCAAGTCCATCTCTATTTGGCAAATTTGGAGAAAATACTCCATTATCTATCCTATCTTGATGAACTCAGTTTTATATCTAATTTATCTTCTATCATAACTAAAAAACTATAACTATCTAGTCTTCATCAAAGATCCCAGAATAATATATTATCTGAGTAAACAGAAATGCAGTACAAACCACGTCTAAAACTAAGAAATGACAGAGACATCTAGCTGCCTAGAAAGTCACCCCAAGATTCCTCTGCAATCATCCATCTTTAGTCTACAGGACTAGAATATCTGACAGACTTTTCTGTGATGCATGAATTTTGAAGGACTGTCCCACCTTGTTTTGGCAAAGTTCAGCAGTCAATTTCCTATATGTCTTGCAAGCTTTCCCATGAATCAGGAATTTTGAAGGACTCTCTGTCCTACTCTGTCTTGGAAAAGTTCTGCAGTTGCTTTCTTTTGTGTCCTTCTTGTCCAGTTTGGACAGTATACTATCAGCAGTCAAGGCAAGGGCAGTTTCTTGCCAAAATGGCTAGTTTTTAAAAAAGCAAACTTCATATGGAGGGTCCTCAATGTCCATCATCTTTTTATGAATTAGATTGGTGATACCAGGAGAAGACATTTCTCATTGTCATGAAAAGCCCTATGTTAACAAAACATTTTAAATGCCACATTGTATAGGTCTTTGAAGTGTTTGAAGACCATCTATCTATCTAAAATATACCTCTGACCTTAAAAACATATCTAACATGACTACAAGTTTGTTAATGGTGACTAACTACTAACATGTATTTCTTATTATCTTAAATAGTTTGTAATAATAACTTTCAAAGACTGGAAGTTTACATTGCATTTTTAAATGAGATGCATAGGTACAGTATTCTAAATGAGAAACAGGATCATATAATAAAGTATAACAAAAATAACATTAAATTTGTATCAAATATACAAAATGTTATACCAATGTAAAATATTTGGGATAGTGGTTATTCAAAAGTAGACTTAATAATCTACCCCTTTATTCACCATTTCTCTATTATATTCCCCCTTTTATCTTTAGAAAAGTATCCTTGAATCTGATCTCCTTTGTCAGTTTTCTTTTCTTTCTTTCTATTTTCTTATGACCATTAACAATTTGTAACCACCACTCCCAAACAATGACAAACATCCATAATGATCAAAAACCACCCACCCCACCTCTTGGGAGTGTGAGCATTATGTTTTCTAGACTACTTCATGTTGTCTGGGGATTTTGGCATCTTTGGGAGACCCCTAGAAGATTAGGATAATGGTAAAGTGTTAGCTAGAATTGTCTGTGAGGCTAGACCATCTCAGTCAGAAGCCTTAAAATTGTTTTGCAGAACTCTGAGGAAACTGAAACAGAGGCACTCTAAGAGTCTGGATCACCTGGGTCATCAGTTTTCAATGGTTTCTGGTGCCTTTGCTCTGAAAACACATAAACTTTCAAAGGAACACACATATATGCATTAATGCAAGTATAGACTGTGAGTTGTACACAAGCCAGCCAAAGATAATTTTGTTCTTATATTTGAGCAGGCAAAATATATATCACTTGTCTTGTAGTTTTCTAGGATTATTTCCTTATGCCCATAGCCAGGATTTTCAGGGGCTCTTCCCCAACCAAACCTGATCCCCTTTAACCTTGAATGAATCTATAGCCTTTCAGTTTCTGGAAACAACAGCATAAAAGCATAACCTCTTCTCTAACGCAACATATTTTTCTACTTCCATTTGAATTTAAGACATTTTAAAAATATGCATGCTTGTTTAATTTAGCAGTTTCCATAATCCAGTGTCTCTTGGCAACTATTGTTTGTTCATCTTTGAATTCAAAAATTCAAAGACAGCATAATAACATACAGAATCCAGACTCCCTGTGTATTGTCCATCTGCACATGGCTTATTCTTTTCTTTAGTATTTTACTCTTTCTGTGAAGACTTTACTGTATTTTCTATTTATTTATTTATTTTTATAACTATATATATATTTTTTTCTCTTAAATCAAAACACATGGTTAAATACATTGTAATCTGTTTGGAAGGTTGTTTTTTTCCCCATCTGACCCTGCTTTACTGTGTATCTGTAACCTTGTCTGTCTGCATGAGTAAAATCTTAAATCATTGTGCAGCTTAGCTCATGGCAAGTTGGTGGCTCAAGCCACAGAGTGCAGCTGAGAGACTGTCCGGCGGTCTTCATGGGAGATCGGGGACTAGGAAGCTGCATTTGGCTCTGTTTCTGTATGTCTGAATCCTTTTTTAAAAAGGCTTTTTCATGCCTTCTGTGGATATACATGTACACACATTGGACACCATTTGTAGCAAGTTTTTGTCCCATGAGCTAATTCCCAAATCATAACACACAGACTTCTTATATAATAATGAAAGCTTGGCAAATAGCTTAGGCTTGTTTCTAATTAGCTTTTATAACTTAAAACCCATTCCTATACATTTACTTTCTACCCCGTAGCTTTATTACCTCATCTCCATAGTGCCCATACTTCTCATTCTCTGTCTGGCTACTCTCCTTTCTTCTTTCCTGTGTCTTCTCTGCCCCGAAATTTCTTCCTAGCTTTTAGACATTCAAATTTTTACTAAACAAAGCTGAGTGACACATCC
Source organism: Ellobius talpinus (assembly GCA_001685095.1). Taxonomy (NCBI): domain Eukaryota; kingdom Metazoa; phylum Chordata; class Mammalia; order Rodentia; family Cricetidae; genus Ellobius; species Ellobius talpinus. The sequence continues at coordinate 12,240 of LOJH01050215.1, forward strand.
TCACAGAGTACAAAAAAAAATATTCCACAGCATATTCCCAATATTTTTGTTTACCCTGTAGATCTTGATGATAAAAACCTGTTTCTGAAGATAACACATATTTGCTTCACAGAACAAGAGAAATAAAGTTGATCCTCACCTGGAAGCATCATCTCTACAGAGTTAGCTTTTTGTAACACAGGAATCATTTTTAAACACAACAGTATGACACCTTCAGAAATAACTATGTTAACTCTTTTCCAAACATTGCTCAGTTGTTATTGGTCCCCTTTGGATGACTTTTTTTCTTCTGTGCTAAATTAATATTAGATATTCTATTGAAAGTCCTGTTTCTAAGCACCAATCAACAAAAGTACGTTGTAATCTTGTCAATTGTGTTTTTTTCTTATATAGGATGAAGTTTGACTTTTAAAATATTCATATGCCTAGTAATAATCCAATAATCCGATAACCCGTGAGACACAAACGAACCCACGTG